>PVJD01001317.1:0-278430 GCA_004026545.1 Mormoops blainvillei
ACATGAAGTGTGGAGTGGGCTGTGGCACACAGCAGACATTGGAAATTTGGATACGGTAGCCAGAGAATTCTTCCTTGTGACAGAGACTTGTGAATGTAAATTAGGAGGTATTCCGGGAAGAGGGAACAACGAGGGTGAAGGCTGTGGGGTGGGAGTGTGCCTGGTGTGTTGAAGGGACTTAAAGGAGGCTTCGAGACTGGGGTGGGCAGAGGGAGGGCGGAGCAGGAGACGAGGGCAGAGCAGTAATGGGGAAGAAACCATGTCATGTAGGACTTTGTAGCTCCTAATTAGGACTCTGGCTTTCACTTTGAGTGAGGTGTGAAGCCATTTGCGGGCTTTGAGCAAAAAGAGTGACAGGCTCTGCTTAATATTATCATAGAATCTCTCATGTTGCTATTCTGAGAGCTGACCGAAGGGTGTAAAAGAAGTAGCTGAACAGCATCTGTGAGGCCACTGCAGTAATCCAGATAAGCCGCAATGGTGGCTTACACCTGGGTGCGGGCATCGGATGATTCTGACATATATTGAAGGCAGGATCAATAAGATTTGATGATAGGCCAGTTGGTTGTGAGAAGAGTCAAGAGGCCTTAAAAAAGTTCTTTTTGATCTGAGCACAAGGATAGAGTTCGTTTGTATGAGAATGAGGATGTTGGCCGGAAGAAGTTATGGAGGACGCATACCACAGTCTCATTTTTATATAATGCACATATAAAGACACACATTTGTTACGATAATTCATAGCAAAAGATCTGAAATGATATACAGTACCTTGATTAAAGTAGTTACCTCTTGGGGGTATAATTATGGAGATGTGAGGACAGATCTTCCTGATTTTATTCTGTATTATTCCATATTGATAGAATTGTTTACAATGCACTTGGTCCATTCATTATGTTGCAATGGATAAAATAAATCCCACTTCTAGAGTTCTGGAGTGGATCACTTTTGAATAAGGTCTGGAAAGACTTCAGAGACATACAAATGCCAATCACAGGCATTCTCATGGTTTATGAAATACATTATGGCCACGATTTTTAGCCCACTTCTTGGTTGTGGAAATTGAATGAAATATGGGCTAATAAAATATCTGTGCTAGTCACTTAACTATATTTGAAAATGTCTTCCTTACTCATTCCAAGGCATTACTAAGAACTAAAGGAGGAACCATAAGCCAAGGTTTAATTTACTAGAGAGCTAACCCTCATTGGACTTGGAGGTGTGGAAGGCTCCATCAATCCTCCACAGGTCAATTGGTCTCGCCCTGAGGAAATCTCAGTAGCAAACATCTGATTTGCATCTTCCCTGTGGTCACTGAGTGAGCAGAACTTACTAGTAATGCTCGCAGCCTCCTGTCCGACTGGAATTAATAGGCTAAGTTTCTTGCTGCTGACTTACTCTGTGACCCTAGTCAAGTCGTGTGAACTCACTTACTCTTTCTTAATTGGGAAAGATAATGAGGAAACAAATATCAGTATCCTGCATGCCTCATGGATAGATTATGGGAGTGTCAGAGGTACCCTAATCCCTTAATTAAAGGGTTCTTTGGGAAGAGGCACTTTGATACATTCATATAAAAAATATCAAACTCGAAAACTCCTGCAAATCAGAGCTGTCTGCTTTTGTAATATTACGACAACAACTGTAATTGCACAATTCTTTTTCTCCTTGCAAGAAGTAAATGTTTTCTTTGGCCATCAAAGTGATGTTTAGGGTGAGACATGAAACCAAAACTTAGAAAACATCAAAATCTAAAATAATGATGCAAAGGGGAGTGTCATTCAGTACTTTCACAGTTCAAGGATTTGTTGTTAACTTTTGAAGATCAGCTCCCTCTTTCCAAATGCCAAGACTTTCCTGCTATTCCTCTACAAGGTGTATAGGTCCCAAATTATTTTCCTGAGATGACAGGTGTGAAGGGGAAATCAGAATAAAATCTGGTACAGACAAACCCCACTCCTGCTGGGATATCAACAGGTGAAGTGTTGAAAGCTGAGGATGAGATAACTGTTAACCTCTCTAGACTCCCATGGTTGGAAGTTTACCCTTGAGTAAAACTCGAGGGTAGGGGCTTGGCAAACAATGAGTGAGCACAGAGAGAGAAGTACCAGAATAATGTTACTTACGGTGGACTCTCACTAGGTCCTTTCCAGTGAACCTTATGATCCTTGGATCCTTCTCCTGGGAAATTCCCTGACTTAGCCCCCAAACTGCTGTTAGTGGAGAAGACTCCTCCTCAACTGTCCCTGTATCAGAAGCATTCTGTCACTCTTAAACTCCGTGCTCCTCTTGTTCTTTCATGAAAGACCTCATGCCACTTAGAGGAGAGAGAGAGAGTTTAGGGGGAGAATCTCCACTCTATATGGCTTTGGTGACAGCGGAAGGCAGTGAGGAAATTTAAGATGTTTGCCTCACAAAGCTGTTTTCCTCTCTGATATTCTTCAAGAGTTACAGTAACGATTTGAATTGATGGCTGCTTGGGAAAGCCAATTAGTACTATCTACTGCAGTGGGCACTCTGTTGCTGGCCCAGATCCATGGACTGAAGGACTTGCTTCCCCAGCTCTGAAAGGGGCACTGCTGGGTGGTCCTCAGCCCTCAACCCTCTCCAGGGGTTGCTGTCAGAGGGAGAGAGACTTACACAAAGTCACTTCTTGGGTGAAGCCTGAATCTAATGACTGGTTAGTGCAGATGTGTAATGTCCAAGTCCCGTCATCTCTGCCTGCAATGACTCTGAAGCATTCTCACAGCTTCAGGGATCTCTGTGGAGCTGACTGTAGCCTCATTTTGCTCAACCTTGCTTTCTTTTTGTTTGCCATGGTTGTTGAGTTTGCAAGCACTGTCCAGTCAGCTTCCTGCACATAAGTTTCTGTCACAGAATCTGTTTTGTGGGGAAATGGATGTGCAACATCTACTAAAGTTGGAAAGAGGTATATTTATGTTCTGGCAACTTTAATATTAATTATATTGCTTACAGACACTTGTATGTATTTGCATCAGGCTACATGTATGAGAATGTTTACAGCATTATGGTTTGTAAGAGCCCCAAACTGAAAAATATCTAAATATCCATCAGTAGTAGAATAGATAGATATTGTGGTAAAGTCAGACAAATATGCAAATAATGAAAATAAAAAATAAAATATAGTTCTGTATATTATGGCATGGAAAAACCATATCTACATCTATACCCTGAGGGAAAGAAGCAAAATATTGAAAAAATATATAGTATATTTATATATAGATATATTGTGTCTATATATATACATATATGTATATATTTATGTATATCATAGACAAAGAATTAACTGCTGTTTTAGAGATGTATACATAGATGTATAAAGAGAAAGAAAAGTAACTGACTAGCACAAAATTCAGGATTTCAGGATAGTGGTTAGTTTGAAAGGAAAGGAATTACAATCAATTAAGAACACATGGGGTTCTGGAGTGTGGAATATTTCTATCTCCATACTGAGGCAGTATGAACATAGATGTTTGCTTTTGATTGTCTCTGATTATCAACCTACACTTTAAAATGTGGCTCTATTTCAGGAAGGGTTAGGGGACCCAGACTTAACTGGGTTTCACACCATTAAGAGCCTTTCTGGAACTCATCTATTTTGGTGAGTGTGTCCATAGGAAAATCAATAGATCTTGAGATCTTCCCAAGCATAAACGATCATGAAAATGACTTTTCTTTAGCCAAAGATTGTTTCTTAAAGAAACAAAACTTCAAGACTCAAATATAAAGCTGTTTCATGCAATCAAATTTAAGTGGAAACGTTTTGTTCAAAACGCTGATGTACAACAGGCTTTTAACTAAGGATATATGTTTTTAAATATATGTATTATACCTAATGTGGCTACCCTTAACGTCCCCAGGAAGCCCAGATTCTAAATGCGCTGTGCTCTTGCTGGCTTATAGTAAGAGAACAGATGGCTTCCTCTCTTTAATGGTTCAAGGCTACAGAACACACAGCTGGTCTGTTCTTCCTGTGTCGCACCTGCTGAGACCCACTGACTGAAGTCGTGTTCCTCCCTGGCTGGATAAGGAAACGGGCTATTGAAAAAGTTCAGTCCCATGATCTCTTTCTCCAACATCAATAATCTCCAAACCTTGAATAGAATCATGAGAGACCATGAGTTTTAATCGGTCTCTTTTCATTCATTCATTCTTTTGTTCATTTATTCACTCCACACAGTCATCAAGTGCCTCATTTGGCTCAGGCACTGTTCTTACAACTAGAGATATATAGACAAGGGGAAAAGTAGAGAGAAAACATTCCTGCCTCAGTAGAGCTTATACTATAATCAGGCACTCTTCACGTTATGCCCCACCACAGCTTGGGAGGACAAAAGATAGTGTTAATGCTTATCTAGAAGATAAGTCTGTGTGAAAAGTGTCTGTTGAGAAACACAGAAGTAAAGTGGGGGGATTCTGCTTTCTGCTCTGTACCTAAATGGATACATAAATGATTACCACGTCTTCAATATTATTTCTAACTTCAATTATAAAGTTTCTGGCAGAAAGGAACATGATCATGGGGACAACTGTAATTGAACAACAATAAAAAAAAAGAAATTGATAAACAAACAATCCCCTCTCCCCCCCAAAAAGAAAGGGACATGATCAGGCCACAAAAGCTCACAATAAACAAGATGAGTACATCATAGTATCTGGAATTTATTTATTTATTTTTTTATCACAATATCTTTTATTATAAAATCGTAAGCATATAATTCTTTTTTTGTGGGGGGCTGGAATTTTTTCAGTATGTATTATTCATTATGCTATTACAGTTGTCTCATATTTTTCTCCCCTTTATCCCCTTTGCCCTGCACCCGTCCCATAGTCCCCATGTCAGCATTTTCCTGCCACTACTTTCCCCAGTCCCACCCCTCCCCAACTCCCACCCTCAATCCTTCCCTCATTTGGCTTTGTCAATGGGTCCTTTGTGCATGTTCCTTGATGACCTGTTTTGAGCCTTCTTCATTCTTTATATCAGAGCGAGTTTTGAAATATTTTTCAACTTCTTTACATCTTAGAAATTGGGAGTCTTCAGTGTCCAAGACATGGGGCTGCTCTGAGGAATGAATGAAATCGCAGATTTAAAGTGCATGATGTTTGCCAGGGCCAGTGTGGCTCAGCTGGTTGGAGCATCAGCCGGTGAGGGTTGCATCCCTGTTAGGGCGCTAGCAGTAGGCAGCCAATCAGTGTTTCTCTCTCTCACATCGATGTTTTTTTTTTTTGTGTGTGTGTGTTTGTTTGTTTCTCTCTTTCCATCCCCCTTCCTCTCAAATGAGAATAAAGTAAGCCTTAAAAAAATAAAATGCATGGTGCCCAGAGTACATATTGTTCCTAGCTTCACCAGCATCCATTTCCTGCATTCCTATTGCTAGCAAGACCCCCAAGGATTTCCCAGCCACTCTATTTCAACAGATTTGACATTCATTTCCAGGGTGAGAGTTTGGCCCTGGTTAGCTTAAGCTACTCAGTGCATCCCATTTTTCTGGACAAAAATGTACTGATTTAAAGATGGCCCATAATTCAGTTTTGGACAATGAGACTCAAAGGACAATTTCTGTGGGCTTCGAGAATGAAGATTTCTTACTCTTGCACATGAACTCTCTGAAGAGATACCCCTTCCCTTTGCTGGATGTGAATGAGGAAGCAGGGTCCTTGCTGGCGGTCACTGGGCAATGAAGCTGATGTTCTGAGAAATAGAGGGAGAGAAAGAATACAATTTGATCTTTGAGATGATACTGAATTATGGGACCAAACCTCTTCTCTGAATATATTATGTAAACCAACATATTCTTTATTTTCTAGACCTGTTGATTTTAGTTTTTTGCTAATCCAATAAAAAAATTTCTGACTAGCTAAGCACATAATAACTGTTCATTAAATGTAACAATTATATTTTGAGTCATACAGCAAAATGTTTCAGTTTAACTGAGAAAAATTCTTTGAAATTTCATTGCATTTTTTTAAATATGAGAGACATATCCTGGACCTGGGATTCTAGTATTTGGTCTATAAATTGGCCTATATTTCACTGGTTTAATTTTTCTTCAGGAATGGGATAATAAAAAGAGAAGACCTAGTAGGAAATACATGGATTTACATTCTTTAATTTACCATACAAATTAAAAATTTACATATTTAAGTTTAATCTTAGCAATATTCTACTACTATTCCTTGATACCTCCCCACTGTCTTTTATTTCACTATAACATGCTCTTTCTTGCTCCTGGAAAATGTCTCTAAATCCCTGAACCTGTCAGGTTTCACAAGCATGTAATTTTCCTTTAGCTAAATTCTAAACACCAGTAAGAGGTGAATTTGACATGGGAACTGTGAAAGAGCCTTATCTACAGTGACACAACTGCTACCACCCTAATATCTATTAAGTAGCACAGAATTATAGTGTAACAACTCTGAAATTGCTTGTGACACCTGCATGAATACCAAATAGATTCATTATGTTCAGACTTACTATTAAAAAATGCACTTTCTGAATTTTAAAAGATTAAGACTTTTACAAATTAATAGCTACCAAGTGAGTTTACTTTCTGATGTACATGTGTTATTTAAAGATGGCAGTTCAGAACACACAAAATAAAAGACTCATAGATACAGAGAACAGACTGACAGATATCAGAGGGGAGGCACATTGGGGAGCCAGGTGAAAAAGGTGAAGGGATCCAGCAAAAAATAACAACAACCCATAGACACAGATGACAGTATGGTGACCACCAGGAGGAAAGAGCGGTAGAGTGAGGTAGACGAAGGTATAAGGGGGATAAATGGTGATGAAAGGAAACTTGACTTTGGGTGGTGAACACACAATACAATATATGGATGATGTATTTATGGAATGGTACATCTGAAACCTACATAATTTTATTAACCAATGTCTCCCTGATAAATTCAATTAAATGTAGGCAATGATGCAAATAATAGTGCCACTTACTAGGAAGTGTACTACTTAAAGCAATAATCCTAATTTGGAAAGCCTTCAAATGTTACTATTTTAAGAAAGGTACGCCCCCATGTTAAGTGCTATGTGTCATTTTTCCCATTTCCCTGGAGATGAAGAAAAAAATAAAGAAGGAAGAAAATGATACGTGTCCGTGTTATGCAGAATTTGCCTTTTGGAACTCCATCCCCTATTGCACTAGCTGGAATTTTATAGAGATATAAATCACAAAGAAATAAGAAGCCAGTAATGAGATAGAAGTATATTTGAAATATAGATACAAATTCCTACCACCTGCTGAGCAAAAGTAGTCTGCAGAGACTGTCCTGGAAACCACGATGCCATTAGCATCTTGTAAGCTCTAAATTTACAGCAGAGGAAAAGAGGAATTATGTCTGCAAAATCCCAAAGGCAGCTCTGATTTATCTCTCAGCAGAATGTTTCAGCCACATCTACGTAAATATTTTAAGAGGAATTTAATTTTCATTTTAGTCACACAATAAATCTTTTCATTACACACCATCATTTTGTCTTTAATGAGTTGCTTTTTTCATGCAATTTGTGGTTATTCTCCTTTTGTGTTTGATAAATACAATTTTAATATACCAAGGAACAATGGTTTTATTTACACAAGAGCCTTGCCATGGGCTGTTTAATTTTAGCCATGAATTCTATTTATTTTAATATGATTTGTATTACAGCTACCAATGGGCTTATATATAACTTTAGTGTTTGTTCTTAGGGCATTAGGAAAACAGGGACAGTGAGGGTATGTGGAGTTAAGTTGGATATGCGTTGGGGTGCATTGGTTGTGTGCGCCATCTTTGGTTGTCAGTGTGGTTCATTAAGTGGGATGTGAGAATTGTGGGCAGTGTGGGTCTGATGGAATCTCACCTTATTTAAGTTTCACGTGCCACATTGGTTTCTTGACTCTGGTGACACTGTAAATACTAAAAGTGATGGTCAATTTTGTTGACTTGCCCCAACCCCACACTCCCCACCTCCAAGAGGACAGTAAAAGGTATATTGCCTTTTATACATTAGTTGAGGAAACTTACAGCACTAAACAGACCCTATCAATGCAGAGTGGATGCTTGTCCTGTAATCTGTCGTTTAAAAACTTTGTCAATTGCGGCCAAGATATTAAATTTGCTGCTTGCAGATGGGTCGCCCAACTGGTGGTGTAGACAGCTATAACTATAATCCCTACCTGTGTCATCGCCCTTTCAGTTTTGTTTGAAAATATTTTATGCCACAAATTTTTACTTTAATATTCAGAAAGAGATGAGAGTTTAATTTTGAGGGTAAGGAAACCTTAAAAAGAATAATACAGTTATCAAAGTACTACAAATCTTTGTGTCTTTATCAAGAGTTGAAATTGAAATAGGATGTGGGTGAGCAAGATGAAACATAGATGCACATTTTTTGGAACAGTTAACATATTAAACAGAGTTTAAGACATACGGCTTTTTCTTTTTTCTTTTTTAGCATTTTTATTTCTATAAAAAAGAGAGGTAGATTACCTTTTTCCAATTAATCCTAGTTTAAAATAAAAACAGCAGAGTGCAGGCTAGCCACAGAGATATAGATTTTAAGGTCACATTTTTATTCCTAAGTAAATGACAAAAAGTTAAAATTATATTTTTTTCATTCAAGGACCCATATAACATTTCCCCAAACATTTGCTTTTTCTTTTTGTTTTACTAGTTTATTATATGGTTTAAGATCCAACAAGTACCTTTGTTCTCACATATATGATAAACATAATCATCTCCCTGAAAAAACAACGACAGAGCAATGAAATTTTTCCTAACTTTTCATAAATGGACATTGGATAAGGAAAATTGATTAGCTGAGACTTACTGGTCCGCTTATTACATACAGATGGTCTGCTGTGCATTTTTCAATTTCTTCTTTATATCTTAATTTGTTGTTTGAATTTTCTATAACAATGTCCTTTATATAAGGAAAAATTGTTTTTTATTTATACACAGAAGATTAATAAACTTAGTGCTGTTTATACTTTTAATTCTCTGCATTAGCTCTCTCTGAGTGTTTTCTCTCCATTTTTGCATGTGAGTCCTCGCTATGTGTTGAAGTGCAGTTCGTATGCTTCCTTAATTGTGTACTAATCCATTTACATACATAGTCATTCATTCGCTATTTATGGTGAACCACACACAGTTCTGGACGCTGTGAATTCTGCTCTAGAGGAGGGAAAGCCCCGCCCTCCAATTTTCTGGAAAATCTCATTCGTTCTCTTTCTTTCTCTCTCTCTTTTTTCTCTCTCTCATTCTTTCTTTTTTGATCACATACTATACTGTAAGTTCTTTGGGACTATAATGTGATTTGATTTACCTTTATATCTCTAACAGTTTCTAAGAGAGCATCTTGCACATACTAAGCACTCAAAAACGTTTGCTGAGAGAGTAAATTACCTTGCACTCTTAATGCGGAAATGGTTTGCTGAATACACAAATTATCTTAGTTCAAACCTTTTTCTTACTTTGTTCAAATTGATAAAGATAAATATGACTTGATTGAACACAGGTTTTAATCATAAGTGTATAATATGGTGTACTGGTTTGAATTCCTGAATGCACCATTTATTAGCTCTATAACTTTGTGCCTCAGTTTCCCCATTGTTAAATTATAGATGTTGATGGTTTGTAAGTAACTGAGCTAGTTACTATTCAAACAAAATGGGTAAGTTGTGCAAAGCCTGAACTTAATGCCTGATACATATTGAATTCTCCAAAATTCTTAATAGTTATTTTTGTTAGTTGCTATTATTATTGTTAATAATAACATCAGAGGTTTTCACTCATATTCATGTCCCTCTCCAACTCTCTGAAGTAGCAAGATTATCTGTTCTTTGAAGTAACAGTATCACAAGCTTCCCTTGCCAGTATATGAGTATATCTTTATGTACTTAAGTTATTTTAAGGTACCCAGTATCCAAGTTACCACCTAATTTGTCAGGTTTAACATTCACTGCAGTGTTTGGGCCGCCACATGATTCCACAGTGAGAAGAAGGTAAATAGCCTTTTTTATGATCACATTCCCCATGATGTTCTTTTATAGTTAAAAATAATAATAGAAAATATTTCATCTTTCACTTTTGTTAAAATCTGAGGAAACTGCCATTTCTGTTCTTATTACTGAATCTCCTGTTTGTTCATTTCTTTTCAGAGAGTTGAAAAAGATGTGGCTTTCTAACAAGGAGGAAACTGAACTGGGCTATAAATTGGTCATATTCCTGGAGAAAGGTACCTGGGAGAGGTAATAATAGTAATGAGAGTTCCTTAAATGAAAAGTATGATGGAAATGCCCCTAATTCAAGGAAAGGTTGGCCTGCTGACATGCACAGTTTTCACGTACCTTCACTTTGGGCTGTGATCTGAGATCAGGTAAACCAGGGGAGGTGGCAGAGATGGCAGAGCAATACTGACTTTTAAGAGAGAGTGTTCCAGTTGTAGCTTTGGACTTCCATTCTTTTCTTGACTTTTAAATGTAAAGTAAACCTTTGGTCGGTTGGTGTTTGAATGGGCTGCAGTTGAAACACTGTTTTGCTTCTCTGTTAACTTAACCCATGCCCCAGGGTAGAATGTAGAACAACTGACCTCATCATTTATAACACAGTTTTTTAACCTTGACACTAGTCAAATTTTGGGCCAGATAATTCTTTGTTCTGGAGGACTGATGTGTCCATACATTTTAGGTTCTTCAGCATCATCTCTGGCCTCTACCCAGTAGATCTGGTAGCAGCTTCTCAAAAGTTTCTCCAAACATCACCAAATGTCCCCTACGGTGTGTGTGTAGGTGGGGCATGATCATATTCCAAACACTAGGCCTGGAGCTTTACATTCAATCCTTACAATAAGCCCCAGAGGTAAGCATTATTGCATTTCCTTTTACTGACAAAGAAATGGAAATCCATAGAGCTTAAGTAATTTCCCTACAGTTACACAGATAGTCAAAGATCAACTTTTCCTTCTTTACTGTATTGTCCGTTCTGATCCTTTTCTTGACATAGAAACAGAGCTACTGAATCTTATATTTGCAGTTGTAAAAATGGGCAAATTATGGAAGAAAAAGAGATATAAATTTCTGATAATTCTAGTTCAGAATATAGACAGAAAAATATATAATGACCATCATGAAACATAAAGTGAAAGTACTTATGAGGCCTTCAAGATATCACTAATTAATACTTAGCTCATTTTGGGATGCTATGATAATCATTCTTTTCAAGATATCAGATTTCCTTTACTAGGTAGTTTTGGTATGACTCAGATTGGAAAGACCCAGGAGACCTGCAAACTCAATGCAATGCAAAAGTTGGGCTGGACCTTGGGGCAGGAAAAGATGTTATTGGAAAGCTGGTGATATCTATAATTTATTTCATAATAGTGTTTCAGTGTTAATTTCTTTGTTTTCATAATTATGTGATGGTTATGCAAGATGTTAATATTAGTGGAAGCTGGGTAAAAGATATATATATATATATATAGAATATATATATGGATATATCTAGGATACATAGATATGATATATATGTGGATATATATATATATAAAAGGATATATATGGAAACTGTACTATTTTTGCAACCCTTCTGTATGTATAACACTGAAGTTTAGCCTTGAACAACATGGGTCTAAAGGCACAGGTCCACACATCCCTGGATTCTTTTCGGTGAAGGTATCTGGCCCTCCACGTCCCAGATACAGCATCCACTGATTCAACCGTCGATCAAAACGCAGTGTTTTTGTTGTGTGGAATCCACAGATGCGAAGGGCTAATTGTTCTATGCGTTATTCAATGCCCTTTTATATAAGGGATTTTAGCATCCCTGGATTTGGGTTTCTTTTTTCAGTTTTTCTTTTTCTTTTTTATTATTTAATCATTTTTTTGCTGTTATTCTGTTACAGTTGTCCAAATTTTTCTCCCTTTGCCCTCCTCCACCCATCCCATGCCCCCGCTGTCACAGTTGACACCCACGCTGTTGGCCCTGTCACTGGGTCATTTATACATGTTCTTGGTCTAGTCACTTCCCCTTCTTTTCAGCATTATCCTCTTCCTTACTCCCTGCTAGTCACTTTTGACTTCTGTGCAGGGTCTTGGAACCAATCCCCCACAGATACTGAAGGCCCACTGTAGTTAAGGTTTTGGGGAATCAAAAGTTACATGTGGATTTTTTAGTGTGAGGGGTGTCGGCACTCCTCACCTTCCCCCACTGTTCAAGGGTCAACTGTATTTAAAAATACACAATGTAAAATATATTAATAATGAAAACAAATTCTATTAAGCAGCAGGAGATCTTGATTCCTATCTCTATTTTAAAATACTTTCTACTGGCATTTTTACTCTCGGCAAACAGTTAAAATCTATACTTTTTATTTGTTTCAAGTATGAAGATAGTTGATAAACATATGTAATCAATTCAAAGGCATGGTACTAGACCAGATAGCCTTGTAAGGCTTCTTTGATAAATAATTGCCTGCCTATCTACCTATCTATCATCTATCTAATTACCTCTCTCTCTCTCTATATATATATGTGTGTGTGCGTGTGTGTGTGTGTGTGTGTATAATACATGCCCACTCACAGAGTTTTCTGTTAAAAAACATTCAAAAGAAACCTTAACTTTGGTTTTTAAGTATAGAGTGTGGAATGAGCATTTAAGAGCTGTGAGGGAGGGTTTCGCTGGCTGAAAGGATTTAGTGTTACATTGTTCAGTCATCACACTAATGCGGGTTTCTTAGGCAGATGAATGATTCTAGGAGGTTGTGCTCATAATGAGGATAAGACTATGTACCTAATGTTCTAGAACAGCCATTAGGAAAGGCAAGTACATCACTGCTCAATTCTTCCAAGATATTTTCCCTTGTAACTTCCCTTGTAAGACATTGAGAATAAAAGCAACTTTATCTGGGAAGTTTAGGGCTCCTCCCTTAGCACATCATATATTCAAAGGCATCCCAGCATGTACTTCCAAAGTGCACATAAGAGGTGCTGACATTTAGTCAATGCTTACTGTAGGGACAGTACACTGTTGGATGCATGACATAGGTCATTTAATGTCTGTGGGAGTTTTAACGATGAAAAAACAAGGTTTTCGTATCTAGGGAAAAGTGGTTATTGGTATTAAATAATGGTAAGACCATCCAGATCTCCTAACAAAGCTTCTTGGGAATACACTCACTAAGATTCTGCCAAGGATTTCATGCTACCATATTGCAAAAACACTTAAAAGTGGTATGTTCTATTTTAGATGATGGCTGATATCCTTATTTTAATTTGATTGACAGCAAGGAGATAGCCCCGATACAGATGGAGACATATAAGGAGAGTTTCCTTTGCAACAGTGGAGAAGTAGATTTACACGCAGACTGGCAGTTGATGCCAAGTGCTGTGTAGCCCTGATACCGTAGGCAGTGAGGATTTTTATATTCCATAAAAATATTACTTTTGGCTGTGGCTTTTGAAATTCTGAGCAGTTTTGTACTGATCACTGAGCTATTTCTCCAATGTGCCCTGCAAAGCAAATGTAAGAAATGAGGCCTGTATTGGAATGGTCATATTTTGCCCCTTAATTTACCTTGGAGTTCCTGCGCTTGTGTATTATCTTCCCTGGCCTTGGCGCTACTCCTCCCCCCTTAGCTTTGAAAACATTTACCTTTTTCCTGTGGTCCTTATGCTGTTTTCCTTCTATAATTTCTCCATCGTGTGCTTCTAATGTTACTCCTTCTGTTGAGGTCAGAACTGGTATTTTACTTTTTTATAAGGAATCAGAGGAAAAAAAGGATCAAACTCCTTACTTAGTGTTACTTTTGAAGAAGACCAACCCCAAAAGCTTGTAATTTTTTAAAACCGAACTGAATCTGTAATCCTCTCCCCCAACCCGAAGCCAATGTGAAGTTTCATTTTCTCTTGGGAATAACGAGTTGAGAAGGCATCACACTCTCCTATGAATCTTTACAGGAGCCCTCCGTGCCCCCCTCCCCCCAGCTCCATCTCTGTTTCTGACGTTCAGTACCACTGTCAGAGTTTCAGTCTTCTGAATTAAACCAAAGGCACAAGTACAGCTGCCAAGACCCCCCCCCCAACACAATAATATTATTAAGGTATTATCCTATTTTTTCCCAAATGGTAGGCTAAAAGAGAAGGGCCTCTTAGAGGACACTTAAGCAAATGTGTAAATGTGTTTTAAAGCATTTGGAGATAATCTAGAACCATAGCAGGGATCTCCAAAAGGAAGTAGCCATAAGGAACAAAGAAGATCTTGAAATTATCAATACACTCATCGACGGCACAGTACAATGGCATTTAGAACTATCTGATGTGGTGGTTGTGGTAGAACAACCAGGTCTGAGCCACACCCCTGTGGACAGAGGGAAGTCTCCCCCAGAGGTGAGATTTCTGATGTCAGTCATCCAGGAAAAGAAGGGCCCTAGAATAGAAAGTAGGGATTTGGAAGACACATCTCAAACCGGTGAGGAGTACAGTACACTTTCTTTTTCAGGAGTAATTCTTTCTAGGGTTTGGACATTAAGAATTTATGATTTATTATGTGTTCCAAGCTCTGGTGGTCGGGAAAAATGCTCTCTGCTAAGTGGAGGTTGTTGCAAGCCAATCTCTTGGGAGTGGGCTCGGCTAAGTGGGCTCCTAGGAGGAGACACATCTTGTCGTCAGATCGATGAAGTGTATTTGCCTCTGTGGAAATCTCTGCGTTTACCTGAATCATTAGTAAAGTTCAGTTGAAATGCAAAAGCTTGGCCATCTGTGCTGTTGAGATTTAAGGAAAGGGTCAGTTCATGCTCAGGAAGATGAATCCCAGAGACAACAGTCTTGTCCCCAGACAAGAGTAGGGACTGTAGTGTTTAGCTGTTTCTTGCCATCTGTAGATTTTCTCCTAACTGCCATCCTTGGAGTATAGGGGTTTGAATCTGTCCAAGGTAGCTATAGGTTTCTTATAATAACCCTGGAGAAAATTAGAAGCTCTTAGTACTAAAAGTGAAATAGATTGAATGCCAGTTTGCACCATCTGTGAGTTCCTTCTTGGTCCAGTCCAAGGGGATTCTTTCTTCTCTCTGTGATGAATTAGGACTCAACTTTATCAGCTCCTCTAAATTATTTATACTTCATTCTCTCTCCTAGTTCTTTAATTTCTTGTTAGGATAGGTGATGCATTAGGTTCTTGGGTCATAGACAGAGGTTAGTCCAATTAGGATAATTAAAGTTATTCTTTTACCTTCACCTTTTATTTAGAGACTTCATCTTGTATCTTGCCTCGGCTCCCTCCTTTTCTGTTTATATTGGAAAACATTGAGCCAAAAATAAAACAAAGATACATTTTATAGTTCATTAAGTTTTTCTTCATTTTTTGTCTTCTAATATCCATAAAGCAATTGAGAGGGACAAATTTTAGTTCCATTAATAATTACATATAGTTTAACATTTTGCAGCAGTGTGCTAGAACTGGCTGGCCCAGAAGGGCCTACTGATAAATATTCAGAAATTTCACAAACTGGGTGTTAAACTATTAATAACTTGAAATTGTCCAAGGGAGGAGTATATCTAGCACCATGGAAATTGGAAATTGATATAAATCAGACGCCTTTCTCCTCCTGCTTTTTTCGAGAGAGCTGACATACCAGCACATCACTGAGTTTGGTTGTTGGCACTATAATTGTGGCATAAAAATTACTGTATCATATTTAAAAATGGACTGACTTTCAAGAGTAGGTAGAGTTTTGGGTGACCAGTGGTCAAGTCCCAATTCTTTCCCTGACAAGCTGCCTGACTTCAGGGTAATCATATAACTTTCTGCTTCCTTGGTTTCCTTATGTACAAAATAAATGATTAAACTTGATGCGATTCAGTTAAACCCTGAAATTTTATTAACAGTAAAAAATATTTTCCCTTAAAATAGAGATGGATAAATAACTGAACTGCGTAGGATGGAAAAGATATTAAGGAGTTTGCAGAGTGAGAAAGATGGACACTTCACATCATGAAGACAGTAAAAGAAATGGCATCAAATGAGATAGTTACTATAGAAAGAGTCCATTGAAACAAGAACATATGGTGGATAATGTCTGCATATTCACATTAGTGCCAGATTTTGTGGTTTGTTGGATGCGTTTCCGTAGACTTTAGAAGGAAAAAGAATGCAGCTGTGAAAACTCCCCTCTTCACCTTGGCTGAGGAGCTCTCCAAGAGAGCAGATGGTTCTGAGTTTCAAGCCATGAATCATTGTCAAGGGGTCTCCTCAAGCTACCATGAGCAAGAAGAATTGACAAGCCTCAATGGGTAATATTTTTATTACTCTTGGGGTCAATCACATTCTTGCCCTTGCTGTGGGGATCAGGCTTATTCTTAATAAAGCTACAACCTGAAAACCAAACAGCAAGAGTCAGCGAATTCTTTCTATTTAATGTCTAATGGATATTCAGTATTCTTCTCTTTAATGTTCATCAGTCAAGAAAGTATAAGAGGATCTGTGTCTTTCTCTTTATTTTTTTTTGTCTGATTTTAAAGCAAACTAATGGATAAATAGTTTATATGTTTTGGTGCTAACTTCTGAAAGCCATTATTAGTAACATTATTTTATTGATTGTAGTGTATGATCTAAATTTGCTACATTTTTATATTGTAGGTAGATAAGTGAGAATTTGATTTTGACTTGATTATAAACATTTTAATTCTAATACGGTGCTTCGTAATAAATATATATGCTATTTGGAGGAATCATGGTGAATTAATTTGACTCTATTAAGAAATCTTGGGTCAGTGGACCCTTCATATAAGGTAGAACCAGATCAAATTTGTCCTTTCTTTTAAAACTCTGTTATACTGCTGTTGTGTTGATTAGGCTGTATTTCAGTTACTTACTTTGGCTAAAGTCACTTTTAGTAGCTTTAGCTGAAGTTTTTACCTAGAATATCTTGACTATTTTTCATAGAATATAATGATTAGAATATGCTTCAATGATCATTTTTAACATTTTCAATTGCAAAATATCTTGGACCATTAGGTTTCAAAACCAAAAGTCTAATAGAGGACAAATTGGTCCAAAGTAGAGGTTTTCTTTTCTTTTCTTTTTTTGGCCATAATGGGGAAAAGTCAACACTTGATGGATTCCAGGTGTCTGTAGGAGAAGAGAGAAGAGCTGTTTCAGAAAGCACATTCACTTTTTCTAATGCAGAATTTAGTCTGGAAATAGTTTCCTGTCGAGTGCTTTGAAGAGCATCACCTTTTTCTGACTTGAAGTGTGGGGTGGTCAGGTGCAAGGAGCGGGGAATTTGAGTTAGTTGGACCTACTCCATCCTTTTAAACTCTATGACCAGTTGCAAATGATTCTGAGGTACTTTCTTCAACTATATAATAGGGAGAATAATATGTACCTCAAAAGGTTGCAGTGTGATTGTGAGAAGGCAAGCCAGGTTGCTAGAAAAAAAAATCAGAGTTGCATGAGTATTTAGAAAACAGGTTTCATTATTCTATTTTTTTTTTAGTTTTTAAATTACAGTGTACATTCAATGTTATTTGTACTGGTTTCAGGTGTTTTGCACAGCAGTCAGGTGGTCATGAACTTTACAAAGTGCCCCCCTCATATATCCTGTGGCCACCTAGCCCCCTATGTGTACATAGTTGTTACAATATTATTGACTATGTTCCCTGTGTGCTGTACCTCCCATCCCCATGAGTATTTTATATATTAATTTGTACTTCATCTGTTCATTGTGGGTTTTTTGTTTGTTTGTTGATTTTTTTTTTACCCAGTCTCTCAAACCCCCTTTCCTCTGGCAACCATCAGTCTATTCTCTGTATCTACGAGTCTAGGAAACAGATTTCTTGACCTGGCTCTGTCACTATTAAATTTTATGACCTTGAGAAACTTTACTTGCCTTTCTTTACCACAGTGTTGTGTGTAAAATGAGGAACTAAAATAAGATTGGCATTCAGAACCCACTCTGAAGAACACTAATGCTGATAATATCCTCAGAATAAAAGAGTTGCAGGTTAAATTTAGAAAAAAAATCTCTGGACATATTTTAATCTTCTTGGAAATTTACCTTGCTAATTACCATATTAAGGTATGATTTAATATAGTTTTGGTAAAGAAATATGTTTAACTTGGTATAACCCAATTTCTCAAACATTTGACAAGAGTATTCCTTATTCATAAAGAAAACCCATATTGCTGAACCTTTTCATGTAATTTAGTTGGGAAATGCTATACAGGATGTTTGCTATGGGCTCTTATAATTCTAATATTTTGTGACTGTAACTAAGTAATTGAAGGAATATGTAAGGTGATGGTTTAGCAGTGTCCAACCTTTTGGCATCTCTGGGCCACACTGGAAGAAGAGTTGTCTTGGGCTATACATTAAATACACAAACAGTAATGAAAACTGATGGGCAAAAAAGAGGTTTTAAGTAAATTTATGATTTTGCGTTGGGCTGCATTCATAGTCATCTGGGCTGCATGAGGCCCATGGGCCATGGGTTGGACACCTCTGATGGAGTATCACTTTTAAAAATTCATTTTATGTAGGAAAAATGATTTCTTATTGGACCATTAGAGGAAATGTTTGTGACTTATGGCTAGGTTTATCAGTGAAATTATAACAGTTTCTACATAGATGACGTAGGCTTACAGAGGAGCATGGTCTGAAGTCCATTAATATTTTAATTTTCCTTCACCTGTCAATTCAATTTACCTCAATAGCATTTGCCAATTGATTGCGCATTGTCAACTTTTATAGAAATTACTATTTCTACAGATACATGTCAAGCTAAAAGCCCTCACAGTGACATAGTGTGTGTGCACCTAAAACATATGGAATGTTCATGCTACTACTAGAGGGTTTAAATTTAGGTATTCACTGTGATGGTACCATTGCTTTTTCTAATTTATACTTCAGTTTTTTCTTTCTTTATTTTGCTTTCATTTCTGTATAGAGTGTGGGGATATAAATTGTATGAAGGATGTGAAATATATTCCATTTCAATCAGGGCTACATGGTATCCTCAGTTTGCTGGAATAATTTTCATCTCTTAGTTTCTCAAGTAATGATAGAATCTCTCATTGGGCCTATGGATCCTGTGCCTGAGTGCAATAATTTTTATGTGATCTCTTACTGCTTCGTCTAGAATGAGGATCCCTCCGTGGGAAAGACAGGAGTGTAACAGCCAAGATAGGCACATGTTTCCCGCAGGTTCTGTCGCTCTTGGTAACTCAAAGCCTGGTGTAGCATTTATTCCTCCTGCTCATATAGATTATCTGAGGGAAATCATAACTCTTGCCAGGCTGTAGGCTGCCTTCCTGTGTGCAATAATGGCTACGCTTCCCTAACGTTCTTGGTACGATGTGGAAAAGGGAAGTGAATGGCTGTGGAGCACTCGCTGTGGCTCCTCTTTCTTGCCACCTACGTCTAACTCACTAGTCATCTCTTTCCGCCATGCCTCATAGCCCACTCTGAAATGTTTCCCTGGGCTCGATGGCTGGCCCTTTCACTCTGTAGCTGGGTCAGATTTCTTAATCTCCTTAGGTCACATTTTCTGATCTATAAAACGTATATACGCTGAAGGTGTAAACATTAGGGGAGGCTGGGTGGGTTGATGAAATTCATTCAAATGCTTACTGTGGAGACTGGCAGATAGGGAGTACTCAGGAAACATTTGCTCTTTGTTATTTAAATTGTTAATTCAGGTTTTAATTATATTTTGGCTCTTAACTGGGGTTTCGGACTCAAAATCTCTTCTTTTTAAACTTACCATCCATGATGCTACCAGGATAATCTTTTAAAATATAAGAAATCTACTGTCTGAAACCCTATAGTTCCCTGTACATGGTGTGATATGTTGTGCCCCCAGGACCTCTTGTCCAACACCAAGCTCCAACTAAACTACTTGCAGTTTTTGTTTATTTTGTATTTCCACAACTTTGCACATGCTTTTGCCACTGTCTTGAATGTGTAAGTCAATGTGTTCTACCTCTACCCTCCACACTGCCACACTCTGCGCTTCAGGGTCCAGCAGCTGGATCCCTGATCAGCCTTCATTCTTCCATGGTGCCACACTCTCCCTCCTGTAGACTTCGACTGCCGTGCTTCCCATAATGTATTGCAGTTGGAGTTTCTCTCTCTCTCATGCTGCACTAGGACAGACAATCGTTCTGGTTCACCTCCCTGTCTCAATATCAAAGATAATACTTAATGAATGTTTATTGATTGATTGAATGAATGGGAGTTACTGTGGAAAACAGTGTGCTTTGCCTCCTAAATTCTTAAACAACATTAGTGCCCCAAAACACCATATATTGGGTAATTATTAGGTACTCAATAAATGACTATGTGTTAACTAGTTAAGTTTTTACACATCTACTTATGATCCATGAAGTAAAAGAAACTTAGAGTCACTTAATCAAACATATCAGATATGGTAAGATTACTGAGTTAAACACAAAAGGGTTGAAACTAGCATAAAGTAATTTTCTATTATCATTTGAATTCACCCATTTTCCACATTTCTCTGCTTTTTTTGATATAATAATTTAGAGATCATAATTCATAATTACTTAAATATATGAAGTATACATGCTATTCTTTGAAAGTGTTTGTGCTATCATAAGATGTGTAAATCTTCTTTTATGAAAAAGATGACAAACAAAAAATTATAAGCCAAGTCAAAGTTTCATAAAACATTGACTTGGATATGCTTGCTATTAAAGTAATTTTAGTTTAATCCCTCATTAGAGATTTAGTCCTTATTTATGTAAAATGATCAAGCTGATAATATTTTTTGTGTCACTGATGAATGGACCAGTGGAAAAAAGGTCAAATATAGAATTTTCTCCCCTTTAGAATCACTGAATATTTTACATTCCACATTACTGTTTTATAGACTTTCAATGACTAGATAAATAGAACCCTATGTTTTACATTTCTGGAGATATTAATAAATAAGCAGAGATGGGCCTAGGAAAAAGGAATGTAAATGGGGACATACCCATAGGAAATGTCAAAACAAAGTAGGCTGCCCACTCCCCTCGAACACTGGTGGTAAAAGACCAAAATTAGCTCGCATCAAGTCTCAGATGTGGGCTTGGTCTGAATGGAACCAATATTTAAGCTTAAAAGTGAGGAGAAAAAGTGTTCATGTAGATACTCTGCCATAATTTTTCCCAGTGGTTTGTCTTTTCCAAAATTCAGTTTGCCACTTACATGCTCACCCTCGAAGACGGTGCTTTAACCCCCACTCTTCCACGTATTCCTTTGAAGCCCTTTAAATTCAGGACTGTCTCTAATGGAATTTTCTATCACACAGCACTTGGTGGGGTCAACGGGAGCCTCCAGGTTAACGTAGCACTGTTTTCCCAAAGCACTGGATGGCAGGTACTGCTGATCTCAGTGAAAGTTTGCACAAGGAAAGCCTGAAAATTATGAGGAGGGGTTAATCAAGTCCATCAATGTGTGGTTTGCTATCTTTTGCTACCATTCATTTATAGAGAGTGGCAGGAAATGCCTAGGTAGCAGAAAACAGCTAAGGCGAAGGAATAATTAGACGAGAGTATAAAGGATTGGAAAAAGCTTGGGCTTTGGCATCAAGACACCTGGCATGGGCTCCCCGACTTAGGTCAAAGTTACTAGCCACACTGAGTTTTTGTTTCTGCTCTCCTCTATAAAACAGATGTTCCCAGGGTTTCACCTAGGTCTCCTGTATTCCTGTACTCATGACTGATGGGTGAAGGGGTGGGGGAGGCCAGCCCACTTGCTTGCAGTGGGCATACACCTAATGTGTAATTTATTCCCCAGGGTTCCCCTATGGGTCAGGCTGAAGCACCTTCTGAGGGTCTTTACCTGAGATCATGCCATGGTTGGATTCTTTCATGTGTGTGTCCTGCTTTTTCTACTCCGTTTGTGGCTTCTGAGAGCAATTACGTAACAAATCTTCTTGCATATCAACTCTTATTGCGAGGTCTGCTTCTGACCTAAAGAGATGTCTATTTTGAGAGTTTCTGATGTGGAACAGAGAAATTAAGTGCAGGATTCCTGCCAGAATATAAAGGGCAAACAACAATGATTATTCCTCTCTTATTTACTCTTATTGATATATTCTGTTTCTTTATATGTTTTTATTCTGCCTTATCTCTATGCATCTTTACGTTTTAGAGACTCAAATTCTAAAAATCTCAATTGTATGTACTCTGTAGGTGAGGTGATTGATTTTCATAGCATGCTGTAAGGGTGAGCATGTTTTCTGGTGCTGGCGACTGTCTGGTAGCCTGAGACATCTTTGTAGTCAACATGCAGGTGGCAATGGAGCCAAGTCTAGATGTTAAATTTTTGCTTCAATTCATTGGCCATGTTCCATGGCAGCCAATGGGTAAGAATAGAGATTTTTAAGCTAGATGGAACTAAATATGAATTTGTACTCTTTCTGAGTCCCCCTAAAATGTGGGGTGTCTCTCAAGGTTGTATTTTAATCAAGTAAGGACTTAGGTTAGTGCCTGAGAGGTAGTAAGAGCTTAACAAATAGTATTTTTGACTGTTTTTATGATTACTGTGTTTAAGTTTCATTCCAATATTCCAAAAGTTTATTGTGTTCACATTTTCATGATTCTACCAGATATTCTCTATTCCATTATAACAATTCATTCTTTTACTAACGTGTTTAGTGACCTACTACCAAAGGAAAGTTTGATTAGCCACTAAATACTTTTCTGGTTCCCTGAAATCTGTTTGTTCAGTAATTGTTTGTAGGGGTGGAGAAACAATTTTCTGAGTTATTGGCTGAGAACATTGTAATAAAAACCAGATCACAAGAAAAAATCAAATTTATCAACATGTATACATCATGTATACATGGGAGGTATCAAAGTAAAAAAATAAGTAACTTAAAGAGGTGGCTTATAATTTTGGTTATACAGCATCTTTAATAAAGAATAGTAAATTTGTGAAGAAATAACAGAACTATAATTTTAAAAATCACCCAAACAAACTCAAGTAGTTTTGGATACTCTTGACCATTCTTCTAGGTACTTGGTTTCCATAGTGAAAACAAATAGCCCCAAATCCTTGCTCTCTTGGAGCTTATATTCTGGTTGGAGGTACAGAAAATAATATAAGTATTTAGGGGAAAAAAGCTATGGAAAGAAGAAAGATATGTGAAAGCAGGATCAATGGTAGAATGGAGAGGGTATTGAAATTTCAAATGTCATGGTAGGTCTCATTGAAAAGGTGACATTTGATCTGAGACTTGAAGGAAGTTAGGGAGTTAGCTTTACAGATTTCTGAGGGAAAATCCTTTCATGCAGAGGAGCAGCCAGTGCAGCATCTGACATGGGAACTTTGCTGGATGTTTGAGTCTTAACGAGGAGACCAGTGTTAGTGGAGCAGTGAGAGGAAGGGGCGGACTGTAGGAGATGAGAGCACAGAGGTGACTGGGGGGCCCAGTCATGTAGAGTCTTATAAGTCACTGTAAGACCTTTGAGTAAAACAGATGTTATTAGGAGGTTTTCAGCTTTAGTGATGTCATCTGACTTACTATTTTATTGGAACCTTTCTGGCTGCCTTGTTGAGAAAAAACTACACGGGAGCAAGTAAGATGCAGCAAAACCTGTTAGGAGGCTGTTGCACAAAGTCCAGACAAGAACTGGGGGTAGGTCTGACCAGGTAGTACCAGTGAAAATGGCAAGAACTGGTTGGAGTCTGAAAATACATTTGATTGTTGAGACAGTAGGATTTCTTGGTACAATGATCATGGTAAGGAAAGAGAAAAGAGCCACGGATATTTGCTTTTGCTTTAGCTATTAATAATTATAGCACTAAAAATTATTATGACGAGGTTAAAGTCCCAGGAAAAGAATGAGCATACATGCTAGGCATTCAGTAATTACTAAGTGTATATTTCTGGGCATTAAAAGTAAGAAAAAACCTGGAAAGGAAAGAAGAAAAATGGAAAGGATGAAAGCAGGAGCTGAAAGTCCTTCACTCAAATCCTTGATCCACCATTCATAAGTATAAGATCTCAGGGAATTATTTAAATTTTCTGAGCCTCGGCTTCCTTTGGTAAAGATAGGATAATAAAATTCCGTAACTTATAATATATTGGTAAGAATTAAATTATATTATAAATAGAAAGCATTTAGCGTAATGCCTGGCACATTGTAAGTACTCAATTAATGATAGGTATTATATTATCAATAAAAATAAAAGGATAGTGGAAACTGAGATAATTTCCTTTTATCCATAAGTGAGAATTAAAAGAAAGCAATATTGCCAGAAGAGCATCTCATGTGACCTCTAAAGACAGAGTATGGGCCAGAGTTACTTCCTGCTTTGGCCAGGTGAACAGACGTGTGTGGAAAGAAAGGATGGGCCACTTCCTAGTGAAATATTGCTTACCCCTAAACACTGTGGTCTGTCTTAAATGCTGCAGCCTTCCTTATCAATGCAGTGTTTGACTTAATTGGACTGTGAGTAAGCTAAAAAAATTGCTGGAATATTCCTGTGCAATGATCTGGCCAGTGACAGATGGAACTGCTGGTGATGGTGTTGTGACTACATTTTTGTTTATTTCTGTGCCTGTCTGCTTGTTATCCATGATAAAGATGTCATAAGCTAGAACTGTTGATACTGAGAAATTGAATCAATTAGAAATAGGGAATTATTACCATGAGGGGCTCCCCAATAGAGTAATGGTTACTTCTCATGTCTGCCAACAGGGGGCTTTGTTAGATCCAGTCAGATCACCTGAATAAAAAAGAAAGACAAGTATCTTATGTAGTTATCCTCAAGTGGTTTTCATATGTAGTCAAATCTTTAGCAATTTTAATTCTTCTTTGGTGTGGTATATATATTTTTAAAAAGGTATGTTTGGTGATTTAACACTCTATTTACAAAACATTCCAGATACATGTTTTGTAGTGTGAAAAGTTGGAAATAATAATAATTATTTATCTCTTCAAGTAAAACATAAAACAAAATCCATTTATTTCAACTTTATATTATATATTTAAAATATGCAGAAAAATTCAGAAAATATTATAACAAATACTGATATATTTAGCATCCAGATTTTTTAAAATGTCAACATTTTACCTTATTTGCTTCAAATAGCTATTATTTTGTATAGAAATAAACTATTTTTAATGCTACTAGGGTCCCATCAATCTTTTTCTTTTCCCACTTTTCCAGAAGAAATCCTTTACAAAATCTGGTGTGTATTTTTCCCATGCATGTTTCAATACATATGTAGATATTTATAATCAATATATGCTTTTCCTATCTTAAAATTTTACATTAATGATATCACATTGTATATTACAGGAAAGTAGTATGATAATAATTTGGTAAAAATTTAAAAAAGCTTGATAATACTTTATTGGAACTAAAAAATGTGAGAAATACCTGCTGAGCGATGATATTGAGAGAAAGCTATAGGACTGAATTTGGGTAAAACAGTAATTACCCTTGTACTCTAAAAATGATGTGATTGGACAGCACTCTAACTTTCAAATAGAACATTGTTATGGATAAGAAATTTCTGAAGCATCCAAATCCCGATAAATCCAAAACCTAGAACTGCAGACATTGATATTAATCTGACAAATCCCGCTAGTAAATTCTGCCATTGCAGAACTATTTTGTCGACATTGTACTCAAGAATGTTGTTCCATACTCTTTTCTCTTTAGAGAAAGGACTACATAGGCCTTTACAGAATATAAAATGAATGAAAACTAAAATCTGTATGTGATTGCTTTAAAACAGGGGTGTCCAACCTTTTGTTACCTCTGGGCCACTTGGGAAGAAGAAGAGTTGTCTTGGGCCACGCATTAAATACACAAACACTGATGGAAACTGATGAGCAAAAAAAAAAAGCCCGTGCATAATTTTTGGGATATCCACCACCACACATAAGCAAAAAAGTCTTCCTATAATAACCCTAATTATGCAGCGGCCCTTTAGATAATCTTTTAAAATCAAGTAGGTACCAAGTTTGTGATCACTAGTACAGAAAATGTACATATCTAAGTAATAAAACTTAGTATGAAATTTAGTAATAGAAATGAAGTAATGTTTTAAGTAAATTTAGGATTTTTGTGTTGGGCCACATTCATAGCCATCTGGGGCTCCATGCAGCCCATGGGCTGTAGGTTGGACACCGCTGCTTTAAAAGAAGGTGCTCAGTGAATGTTATTGTATGCTAATGCTCAGAGAGTTAAAATTGTTACCATTTCTGCTAGAAAATGTAAGACGTACTAGGGAGATAGGATTTACGAGGGATCCACTGGTTGATTTGCTTATATAGCATAGGCATGGGTAAGTGCTGGGATGCAGTGGGTATTTAGTAATTCTTGACGGTGTCCATTTGCAATTTGCCTTTCACTCTCAACACCGTGTTCTTTTAACTTTCTGTATTTTAACAGGTAGATTGGGCTTGTTATTTTAACCATAATATAAGACAAACATACACACACACACATACTCAGGGTTTTTCTACTTTTCTGAGAAGCAAGTTGTTTTCAGTTTTTTTCTTATTACTAACCTTGTTACAGTCAACATGTAAGGACATGTCACTTGTGAACATGGATGGACAGCAATTTCTCTAGGATAGAAACCTAGCAGTAGTGCTGTTGGTCTGCAAGCATACATATCTCAGTTTTGTTGAATGTTGCCAAAATGCTTTCCAAATGGTTGCACCACTTCCCACAAGAGTCGTCAGACCAACTAGTCAATCATTTTCATCAATGCAATAGCTATAAAAGGTGTTTCACCTTTAATTCACATTTCCTGAATCAGTAATGAAATTAAATTTCTTGTCATGTGTATGGGTTGTTTGTTTTTCTTCAACTTTCTATGGAAACTTTCTATGGTGCCTTTGTCTTTATTGTTTGTGGTAGTATTTTATATATTCTGGCTTCTATAATTTATCTTTAATATATATTTTAAATGTCTTCTCAAAGACTATGGCTTTTCTTTTCACTTGTTATATCAAGGTTTAAATTAGATTTTTACAGTGGTTAGTCGAGCTTTAGAAGGCTTTGGAAAATGGAAGTTGAATTGAACAACTATATGATCGGTTAGCATCTCATGAAATAGTTTGGGCCTCTGGGGGGAAAAGAGGCCAATATGTCCAATCAAAAGTTAAATTGGAATGCTGACTAACCAAAAACCTCTGATTCAGTAACTGAGAAGCAGGCATTTAAAACTATTCTGGTTGTTAAATATATGAAGAATTCTCATCTGCTTTCTGTGTTTTCAAAGGTTGATTCTATGCACCAGGAGCGGTTTGCCAATAATGTTGATTCAGTTCCCTAGATAGTTCATCTGTTTTTAAAATTAATCAGCTAGTCTTTTACACTTGCTGAAGACCATGCTGAGTTACCCACTATTGTCTGTGATGAAGTTAATGAAATTTATAGAACCTCCAAATAACTCAATTGTTTGGAATTCTGAGCTGTCTATATTACCAAACAAATTATTAGACACATAGAGATGCCTGCCTAGCACTGTTCTTTAGGATTGAAACTAATATCATTTTGCATGGGAAAAGATGGCTCTGAGCTGTAAATTTTTCCTGTAATTAGATACAGCCCTGGCTTAAAATTTGTCTGAAGGCGTTTTACACATACATAAATACACATACCCAACCACGTGTGTACACACACAAAAGATAGAAACAATTATAAATACATTCAAATTAATGTAATCTATATTACAATGTATCACTGGAAAGAGATTTTCACTACTGATTATAAAGTTAATCTGATGTAAGTGTAAAGTACAGTGGTTATTTTCAGTGGCAAAATTGCTTGATAGTGTTCTGTACAAAATGCTACAGTGTATTTCCAGCATACAATAGACTCATGCAAGGTGTTTATTAACTTCTGCTCGTTCTCTGAAGCATTCAATATTCCATAATTTACCTCTGCTTTTATTAAGTTTCCCTGGCTATTTTGTAGATTGTTAATTATCAATTTCTTAAATATTAAGAACAATATACTTATAGCAATAAATGGAAGTCTTAATTTGTAGAGGCAAAAACATTTACTTGATTCTATAATCTTTAAAGAAAAATACTTACAGTGAGCCAGACATTACACTGAATATCAGAGTTACAAAGCTGAAGTAAAAGACTCTGGGTTTCTGCCCTCAAGAAGCTCATTAATGCCATGCAGAATGCACTATTTCAGCACAATCAACACATTTTGTGGGATGTGTTAAAACAAGGGAATTACTTTTTCCCAAGCTTGTGACTACAACTATGTCAGCCCAGGAAGTCTTCACATTTCTATCGAAATGACCATTGGTGATCTTATTGAGTATTTCACACAGATGCCTGGCAGTTAACCGAAAGATAAACTCAGAGCCCAGCTACTCCCAGGTGAAACAGTAGCCACTTAAATAAGAGATATGAGAGAATTAGTTCCATTTGAACCTCCCTGTCCATCCTACATGAACCTGCCCATGGCATTGTCTTGAAAGGATGCTTCTTAGCACTGCAGAGATTGGTCAGGCCATACCAGGCCCCTGAGGAGGGCAATCATGCATCAATGTTGCCTTCATTGGCTTCCCTTCATGTTCCATGTTAAAAGGCGAGCAGCTAAAGAAATGGATATTTTTGGTCTTGTTGCTGTGATACTGCATCTGGAAGCTGTGTAACTGTTATCCATGGAAACAAAGTTTTGTTCAAGCCAGAGAAATGCCAGAAAATATTTGTTGTTGCACTGAAAGGCATTGACGTATTTTCAATTCATCAGGTTATAGCTTGACTAAAGCCAAATGAAAGGGATTAGAAAAGCCTAATTACTAAAATGTAATTCTTGTCTTTTTTCTAATTCTGGATATTGCTCTGGCAAGACAAATGACCCTTCAAATATTTCAAACATTCCTGATTTTATCACTAAAATTATTTCTGATTTTTACCCAGCACTGGAATTGAGGCAAGCTTTAAATTAGGTGTCTTGATTACTAAATGGAGTTCTTCACTAATGCATAAATTTCACCATAAAAATACAAGGCATAAAGATTTAAGTGCTGAATTATTTAACAAATACAGTTAGATAAAGTCACAGTGAAATGGCAAAATTATTAAATTAGATTCACATATGATTTTAAAACCTGTGCCATAACATTGGGAAAAGATTTGTATTGTAGCCACGATTACATATTATTGAATAAGTCATTCTTTTCTCACAAGTGTTATTACCAACCTATTTCTTAACATGATATTCTGCACTCAAAATCCATCACTTTTTCACATTAAGCTTGAGCGATTGGTTATTGCTCACCCATTAGTGAGTAAGAGATGGGTGCATTTCTAAAAAAGGCTTGCTTGTGTCTATTCTCTTGAATATATTATTGAATTGAGGTATTAGCACCTAGATCTAAGCAGCCAGGTGCTATGGTATAAATGTTTGCGTCCCCCATACAATTCACATGTTGGAATTCTAAGGCCCCGTGTTGATGGTGTTAGAAGGTGGGGCCTTTGTTAGGTCATTAGGCCATGAAGATGGAGCCCCCATGGATAGGCTTAGTGCTCTTTAGTGAAGCTCTCACAGAGCTCCCTGGCCCATTCTACCATGTGGGGGTCCGTGGAAAGTCAGACACCTGGAAGAGGGCCTTTGCTAGACCACGTGGACACCCTGATCTCAGGTGTCCAGCTTCCAGAAAAGTAAGAAAGAATATTTTGTTGCTTATGAGCTACCCAGGCTGTCGCTCAAACAGACTAAGGTATCAGGTAGCTGTCTCATTCATTTCTTGTGTACATCACATGTTGCTCCCAAATATATTTGAGCCTCCTAGTAGTAGCAAAGTATTAAAAACAGGTAAAGCAAACTAAAATGAAAAACTTAAAGGAAGATTGAAAATGTGTAATGGTAAGAGAAAAATGCAGTAGGCGACTTGGATGAATTAATTATTGTGACTTAGGCCTAAGAGCTTATTTTATCAGAATTCAAAGGCAAATATGATGATCAGATGGGTCAAAATTGATCTAGCAAGGTTTGGCAGGCAGACTCTAAGACGGTCCCTACTGAAGTTTGGCCTGGACTAGCAGCTTGCTTCTAACCGATACAATACAACAAAGTAATGAGATATCACTTCCAAAATTAGGCTACATAAAATTATGACTACGGTCTTTCTGGCTAGTTGGTGCTCTCTCTGTCTGGTTTTGATGAAGTAAACTGTGCTATTGGAGAGGGTCACATCACAAGAACCTTAGGACAGCTTCCATAAAATATCCAGCAAGGAAGTGAGGCCTTCAGTGTAATAGTCCTTTGGAAATGAATTCAGCTAGACAACCATGTATGCAAACTTTGAAGGGAATCCTGACCCCATCGTGCCTTCACATGAGACCTTAACCCCCACTACCTTCTTTACAGCTTCATAGGAGACTGTGAGGTAGAGGACCCAGTTAAGCTGTAGCTGGATTCATGAAATATAGACACTGAGTCATAGTAAATGCAGGTTATTTTAATTTGATAATTTCTGCTATGCTGTAAGATCATGAATAGACAAGTTAATTTTTTTTTCTGGAAGTAACACTTCCCATAGATCTTTGTACAAGGATTCCTACACATCATGAAGTCTTTGCAACAAATTAACAGAAACTAGATTTAGTGGATATCTTCCACGAGCCTTCTATAAAAATTAAGTTTGTAAACCTAGATTTTAACTCAACAAAATCTTCAGAAATGTTTTTCAGTAAAAATTCAGATAGTAAAGGCAACAAAAGTTATTATTCATGAGCCAATCTAATGGAGTGATGGAACATGAAGTACCTAGAGGAACGAACAGCTATTATGTCCTTTAGGATATGTCAAATGAGCTCTTTGCAAATGCTGGGCTGTGCTAGGTTCTTGGCTGGGTCCTCTCAGGAGTACTGCAGTGCAGATATTCTGCGTTGTCCATTAAGGTGCCATCCATATGCTTTATATGTGTGGCATGCAGGCAGAAAGTCTGGCATTCTCGATGGAAAATTCAGAAAACTGGCTCATGCTCTGATCCTGACAGAAGGCCATTCAACTCCCATTTGGAGGAAGGGCTTCCAGGGTGCCAGTGGGTAGATTTTTTTCCAAAAAATAATTTTGAATCTGCTCAAGTATTTGGCTAAGGAGTCAGAGATCCTAAATATTTATGTCATTTGCTTGGAGAAAGAATTTTTCACCTGAATAAAATAATAAGGGTAGTCATTAACCAATTGTTTCCCAAAACTCTTCAAGCGACCTCAAGTTATACTGTAAATGCTACGTGATTTTGATGAGAACTTCAGCCTGGTGCCCATGCTACAATGTGTTAGCTATAAATTGTTGCCTCAAAGAATTCAATGGTTAGACTTCTTGGATAAAAGTGTTTAGAACTCAGTATTTCTATGTTTGAAGAGGACTGATGAACCCTTTTTATTTCAACATTGGATTTTTATGTATACATTTTTTTTTTATTTCTTGGAAGCAGACCATATAATTAACTTAATAAGTCATCAGAAATACTTGCCAAATCATTTCTACTGCAGCAATGCATTGCCATAGTTAAAAGGGCTGGCTACGGAGTCAGACTTCCTGGTTTGGATTCCTACTCTATCACACACCTGCTGTGTGAGCCTGGGGGAGTTATTTAACTTTTCTGTAAAATAATGATGATAATAATGTGTGTTTCAGGGTCTGTTTGGGGATTAAATAAGTTAACATATGCAAAGTCTTGCATCTTGCACATACTAAGCCTTCTGTAATTATGAGCTATTAAACACTTAGCTGGTTGAAAATGCTATTCTTTCATATCACAGATCTATTATAAGTTCCCTTGTTTATAAGGCCACTGTCAATTTGTTATAGTAAAGGCATGTCTGCAAATTAGCAAAAGATAATTCCCCTTGCGGTAGGGGCAAAATCCTCATGCAAGTGGCAACGATCTACACTTAAGTTTAACTGCAGTTCTCCTGTGGTGGCTCTTGAGACAATTTCTGGTTGTCAAAGTGTGAGAGAGGCGGCTCTGTGGTTGTGATCAGTACTGTCCAGCAAATAGCCTGGTTCTCCCCCTTCCAGGCACGTGGCGCACCCCGACTCCCTTGAAATTAGGTATGGCCATGAGATTTCCTCTTACACAACGCACAGTTCATCTGGGTCTTGTTTTCTTTCCCCTGCTATGTTCCAACAATGTTTACAAGGATGAAGCCTCCATCAGAGGAAGAGAGACATTGAGCAAACCTAGGCAAACTTCCTGTTGTCCTTAAGAAAACGGGAAGCCCATTAGAAGATGTAGAATAATTAGCAATGCTCCAGTGTATAAAATGACCAAAAATGAAGAAAGGCAGGAGGATGCTTAGCAGAAAAGCTTTTCTAATATTTTAGGGAAAGCAGAAAAAAAGAATGGAATGAAATAGTAGAAGAAAATGAACTCATAAGATATTGCAGAGACAGAATTGAAATGATTTGACAATTGATTAAAGATGTGGAAAATTGTGACTGGGACCAGTTAAATATAAGACGAAAGTTTGAATCCTGGTGACCAAAGGACACAACATCTCCACCAACAGAAATAGAGGACACAGAAGCAGGCGCAAGTGGTGGGGAAAAGGAGGTTCAGTTTAGGAATGCTGAGTCTGAGGATAGTATTAAAACACTCAGTTTGAGAAGTGATCAAAGTGACAGGGTGAGAACTAGAAATGTGGCATGTAATAAATGTTTTGGGAGAAGAGATTTTCAAGAAGGGTATGATCAAATAAAAAATAGAGATACAGGGGGAGAAGAGGATGATGAGGTTTAAAATTAAGTACCATTGACCTTGGTTGTCTAGTCTCATCATTTTATATGGTATAGGAGACTGAACATGCATTGATCTCAATTCTAAATGAAAAGCTTTACTATCCCCTCGATTTCTAATTCAAACTTCTCCAGGTGTTGTAGTTGGTTCCTCTGAACAATACAGTTCTGAAAAATACTGGTTAATTGTGCTGGTTGTGTATCAGATTTTTAAGGGTCCTCCATATTATTAATATTCTCTGTAATTTTTTGCCGTTCCTGAGAGCTTATGGTAGGTAATATCTGCAATTTTACATTTTTAGCGTTTTTCTAACTTTTATGTTTGATATTTTCGTTTCCTATATTTGCACAGTGAATTTCAAGGCAGCTAATGTATCTCAGAAGTAGTCATTCCATCAAAATCTGGGCCCGGGAATAACTCCATCTTCCTTCAGGAATAATTTTATTTTAGATGAAATATTTACTGTTGGGAGAACCTGGCAGATTCGTTGCCTGCCCAGTGTCTTTTGGTTAGTATGCGTAAAGGGGCAGTCCTGTCACTGACCTCTCACATTCAGAAACTTTTTCTGAGTTTTAGTAGCTTCTTATTGATGCCATTTTAATCTGATCTTTGGATAATGTGTTCAAAAGTCACCTGGGAATGATTAAGCACTTAGAGAAGATCACAGATTTTTTTTTATATCAAGGTTTCACAGCCTAAATCTTTGTTTTTTACAGAATAAAATTCCAAGGGGTAATTAACATTATCTTAATCACATTTTACCCTGAGATTTAAATTTGGTGATTATATTACTTACTTACTTACATCATTGCTCTCCACTGACACAAAGTCTCAAACTGAGATGTACTGTACCCACCACCAGAAGCAAAACAAAGTTAGTTGGTGAACTGGAAGAAAATTACTTAAAAATACAACAAAAAAGAAAGAGTAGAAAAAAAATAATGTTATTTTTATAAAAGGATTATTGTTTAAAGGAGATGGGTAAGTAAGTGACAGGTTAGCCAACACCAGTGGATTACTTTGCTTTGTTCTTTTGTTTTATTTTTTAGCAAACATCGATAATCTAAGTTCTTTCCAAATAGGAACATTTATTTTACCAGAGAAATCTTGAATGGAAATGAGTCAGGTGATACTTCTTAGGAAATACAGTTTATAAGAATAAACCTAAAAAAATTTAAGACAGTTATATCAGTTCAATATGCCTCAGTGGTATTTTTTTTTCTGGGCTACAAAGCTATAAACCAGAAAAGAAATTTTGTTGGTAGAGGGATGCTTGGGAGTTATTCATTCATTTATTCATTGCCTTGTTGTTGAAAACTCTTCTTATTAAAAGATTTTAGGCACTGAAAACCAAGGCTTTTTACTTAAGCTTTTTAAAAATGATGAGGTGATTTAATTAAGAAGTATTTGCATAATATTTAAAAATCCAAATCTGTAATCTTCAAAGGAAGCAGCATATGAACCACAGGGTAGATCCTGAGCATGTAGTTTTTCTAACCTATGGGAATTTTCAGGGGAAAAAAGGTTAATGAAATTGTGGGTAATTTTTTAACATAATTTTTTTCTTATTGTTTTGTTTGATTCTTGATAAGGTCTTCCATAAATGAGTTATTATGGAAATAAGCAAGGATAAGTGAAGAAGCAGCATCTTGCCACAGATAAAAACTGGTTAAGTTCCCAGAAAGGAGTGTGCCCTCTCTGAAATGAAGGAAGGTTAATGGGAAGATGCCCTGGGGTTGAGATAGGAAGCAGTGCCCCTTGATGCATTTATTAATAACTTTAAAGAAGAAGATGCTGGACTTTAACAGCCTCTGTGAAGCCCTGAGACCTGGGCTCTTGGAAGTCAATCCATGATTTTCTGTGTGAACTTGTCAGCTTATCCATATTTTTCTCTGCTTGGAAAGAAAGATTCCTAAGTCATATCTGGTGGCCTCAATTTTAACTGCTGCAACATTATGTATTTATTGCTTCTGGAGGATTGCTATCCGCTTCTTTTTGACACAGAAGGGACTTAAACATCAGATAAAGATATCATATCTGTTTCAGGTGCAGGGCATTTGAGTGTTCGCTTTCCAATGATAGGTTTTCTGCAGAGCTCTGTAAACAGAAAATATTTTGAGAGGGAGAAAAAAGGTGGCCAGGGATGAAAAGTAAGGTTCTTTTTCATTAATCTAACACCTTCTCGCCAACCACACGTACACACACAATCCTTTAATATGCTGTTGTTGCCCTGGGGAATAGGTTGGCATAACTAAAATAGAAATAAGAATATCATAGAAATAAGAAATGGAAATAAGAAGAGCAACTTTTAATTATCAACATCTGAAAGAAATTGAACACACCATAACCTTGTCCAGGTGATGCTTGATTTCACTGAGCTTTTCAACTGTTGTTATGGGTCATCAGGAAAGATCAGTTAAGCATTTGTATCCTTAGGGTTCTGTCTGTAATGCTACCATCAAGATTAATTATTTGTATCTTTCAGATAACCAGCTGTAGCCACCGTTTTGTTGGAGGAACCTCTGGGTCTGTGTGTGGAGGGTTTGAGGGGGACAGGCATGGACATTTGCAGCACTTAGGTGAGGGGAGAGTGGGCAGAATGAAACTGCCTGCCTTTGTTGTGTTGGTAAAGTTAAAATGCAGGGTCCAAAGTGGTTCTTCAAAGAGAGAGGTGCCCACAGCTGGTGACCCACCATGAGCTAGCAAAGCAGATGCTGAAATGCTGTGTGGAAGCAAGCCCTGACCAACTTCTGAAGATGCTGGGAAGGCAGCTCTGTTTAAAGGACCATGACAAAGCAGACGGTCAAGAAAGTCATAGGTGCCCTATGAATATGTCAAAAGTGTGTGGAATATTTGAAATACTGACTTTGCCCCTGCAAGATGGGCTTTTGCAATTCTTTCAGATATTGGCTTCTGTACTCTGAATTACTAGCTCAACAGATACTAGATTTTTGTGTTCATGATGGCCTGGTACTTGGTGAATCTCTCCCTTATTTCTTACCCCTCTTGCATGCTTGTAGTCTACACCAGGGCCAGTCGTACTCCTTTCTGCCTCACAACGTTCCTCAGCACGCCGTGCACACAGGACTTTTGCAGAGGCTGCTCTCTTTGCCCTGAAACCTTGTTTCCCAGATATTCGTATAGCTAGTTGCTTCACTTCATTATGGCTTCTTGCTCAAATTATCTTTTCCACCCATCCCTTGAAAATAGCATCCGTCACTCTTTGTATCAATTGTTTGCCTACTGTCTCCCATAACATGAAGACAGTTGGGTCTGGTGTGCTTTGCTCTCTGCTGAATCCCCAACACCTCAAGCTGCATTTGGCTCACACTAGGTACTCAGAAATATGTGAAAACATGGAAACGGTTACATATCATTATTAACTGAGTCTCTTCTGGGCTGTGGATTCAAGATAAGAAGCCATCGGTATATACTCAGTGAGGTGCGGACATTTCTTGAGTGACTGAAGCAGTAACAAGGAAAGATAAATATTTCCTTTTTCCTCTTTCCCAATTTCTTGCTGCCTATTCCCATTTCAGATTAGCTGCAAAATTATTCTGGTTTCTTTAGCCATGAGAATCATTTACAAAGCAGCAGTTACTCGCAGCCCTTCTAATTTTACTCCCTTAAACTTACTTAAGCAACTTCTAGCAGTGGCACAATTTCAACAAATCCTTGGAACACACTTTCTCTTTCAGTATCTCTGATATTTGCCAGTCATTTCTCCTTCAGCATTCTGCCAGTCCATGACCTTGAAATCATTATTGCCCTAACTTTGGCAGAACCAGCTCATTACAGTTCCTTTGCTCCACAGGCAATCTGACTTTGTGAAGTTTTAAATGAGGAAGCTTGTAATGAACATAATTTCAGTTACATTGCCCCTCATTTGGTACCGTGTATAGGAGAAAAATGAAAGTCCTTTCTAAATTTCATGGGGTTGACCACTGCTGAAAACGTTCAGCCTACTTCAAAGAATACCCAGCTCCTGCCATCGGATGCCGCTAGCATAATTGAGTTTCTAGCATGCTCGCCGTGATGTTTGGAAGCCCATGGGTAAGAAGCAGATGGGTGAGTCATTAGGGGGAGAGAGGAGACTGGTGAAGAGCAGCCGCCACCTACCAGCTTGACCAGAGCCGATGCCTGCCACTGCGCACTTGAACATGTTCCCTGCCCTGTGTCGTGTTGTTCTTTACAAAAACAAAGTCCTCTGTCAGCTTTCAGATCAGACTTACAATCTGTAGGGCTGAGGAACTGCCACGGGGCCGTTTACTTTCTCAGTTGTCTTTACTGTCTCAAAAGTAGATTTGAATTCCCAAGTCTTAGCACCTTAGGAGAATTACAGCTATTTTTTTGATGTGCAGTGAAAGCAGACTGCTTAGTTTTGATTAATTATTAGATATGGTCTCTGTTTATTAAAATAGTAATATACTTTATTGTCCAAACTAGGAGGCCTCTAAAAATAAAGAGAATGTTAGAAATAATTATAATTTGACATATGTATTTGAATATTATGTTTATAATACCTATTAATATTTAGTATCCTCTTTATTTTGTCTATATATTTGAATATTTATTGACCAATAAATTGGTTTGATTGTATTAGTAGATATAAAAGGCTTATTTAAAGTTATGCTAAGTGAAATAAACCAGGCGATGAAAGGCAAATACCATATGACCTCACCTATAAGTGGAACTTAATCAATGAAACAAATAAGTGAAAAAAAATATATATATAACCAGACGCATGGAAATAAAGAACAAACTGACAGTAACCAGAGGGGAGGGGAGAAGGGGATAGTGAGGCAAAGAAGGGGAAGGGTCATCAAGGAACATGTATAAAGGACCCAAGGACAACGACAATGTGGGGGAGAATTGAATGTGGGAGGTGGGGTTGGATAAGAGGGGGAGAGTACTGGGGGGACAACAGGGACAACTGTAATTGTGCAACAATAAAAAATTATTTTATAAAAATTAAAGTAACATTGATACACATTGAAGTGCAATAAAAAGCTTATCTTATTAATGATCTGAATATTAAAATTGACTGTATCCATCCTCACAATTGCATTTTGTCATTAGAGCATTTGATATTCATATCTTCAATGGATTTGTCATAATGTTTTTTAGTTGAGGAAGTGTTTTCTCTGTAGGTGCTAATATACCTGGTAAATAAAATCAAATTCTGCTAAATGGAAAGAAATGGAGAATATTCTCATTAAACTGATAAATATATCATTTAGTTTGAAATGTGAAACTGTACCTACACAAATATTTTATAGATGCTGTCATTTTTAACTCCATTCCAAGTGTCATGCTTGAAAATTATTTTAAAGTCAATATTTTTTAAGTAAAATATAGAATTGTCAATTTTAATTCCATGCTGATTCAGGACATATATGTTTTTAACCAAAATAGAATCTCTATACAAATGTTTTCCTAAAACTTAAGATATTCCAAAGTTTAATAATAGAAGTTAAATTTGTATACTAATTTAAGAGCTTAACAGTTAAATAATAAAAGTTAAATCTGTGTACTGTTTACAAACTTAACATTCTTAAGATTCATCTTTTGTTTTGAGATAAATTTCAATACTTTTTTGTTTGGAAGTAAGGTTGATTTTCAATATTTACAATTTTCTAAATGCTCCAAAAGCTAGTTTGTGTATGTATGTCCTACTTTTAAAATGTTTTAATTAAAGGCATACAAGTGATTTGAAAATAAAGGCAAACTAAATTTAAAGAACTCTTATTAAAAAATTTACCCTATATAAGACATTTAGGCCAATTTTAAAAGTAGCTTTTTAAAGGGTAATACATTTTGTCCCTGGGATTTGAGGACAGTTCAGCTTATACAAATCAGTTGTGTGACAAGCCCACAAGTAACATTATGTCCAACAGTGAAACACAGAGTTTTTCCAGTAACATAAAAAACAAACACTTAAACCACTTTTATTGAACATAGTACTAAAAGTCCTAGCTAGAGCAATTAGTCAATGAAAAGAAATTAACTTACGTTGGAATACTGTCCCTTGAGTCACTGAGGCTCTTTTAATCTCTTTTCCCTCTGTGCTTAATTTGGGATAATTTCTATTGCTATGTCTTCAAGTTATAGACTTTTCTCTTTGCAGTATCTAATTTGTTGGTCATCTCATTCAGTATTTTTTTCATTTCATATATTTCATTGCTTTTATCTCTAGATATTACAGGTGGGACTTTTAAAAATATTTTCTATTTCTCTCATCATACTTATGTTTTTCTCTATCTTCTAAAACATACAGGGCACATTTATAATACCAGTTTTAACATCCTTCTCTAATAATTCCATTTTCTCGGTCATTTCTGGCTCTGTGTCAATGGACTCAGTCAATCTTCCTGGTGAGGTCACAATATCCTCTTGTACTGCATGCCTCCCAGGTTTTTCACTGGATGCTAGATGTGAATTTTACATAACTGGAAGTTAGATTGTGTTTTTTTGTTTTCACTAGTATTGGATTTTTTTTCGTGGTAGACAGATTCCAAAAATGGAGTCCCTTTCCTTCCTTTTATGTAAGAAATAGTTTTTCTTTTTCTTTTCTGTTTTTCTGTTTTGGAGGGCTTGTCTTTTCTTCTATTTCCTCTGTCAAGAATTGTTTTGGTATCATTCTTTTGATGAATTGTCTTGGTATCATTTTCTTAAGGTTATGCAAAACTTCTACCATCACATTTTTTTTCTAGTCACCCTTTTTAATATACCCATCTTGTCAAGAACTTTGGCATATATTAACAAAGTAGATTTTGTTTACTCTCCAAAATGTGCCTATTTTGGGATCCCAGAATTTAAGTTTAATTATTACTAGATTTCTTTTTTCATTATCTCAAGTGAGAAGTGGAGCATGGTTTTGTATCTAAAAAGGCAAAAACTGATATCACACAGATAAATGAGCACAAAGTTTGAGGAAATATAATCTGTTTTATATATTTTTCAGTAAATTTCATAGGTTAAAATAGTCACCAGGTAGAAAGCATTCCCTAGTGTCTTGTTTTTACCGGTATAATGAGTATTTAACCTTATTCAGATTCAGGCTCTGTCAACTATGAACCTACTGTTTTCTTTACTTGTTTATAGGGAAAAACAAACCCAGTCCCTACCTGTACATTATCAGGTTAAAAAAGTAACAGCATTCTCTGAGCTATTCTATTCAGTAATTTATAAAGGAGAAAATATTTTGGGTGGTAAATATTCCATGCCACACTGAACAAGGAAGAAATTAGCTAATACCAATAGTGGTTTATTTTGTATTTGAACAAGTGGATGAGTCATTTAAAGTAGATAGAAATATTTTGTTAAATTTAATTGCCATCTGAAAAATTTATAATCTATGAAATTCAGTCCAAAACAAGGCTGCCATGTGATTTCGGCAATTTTGGGTTTTAAATGGAGAGTACATTGGATTATTCACTTTTGTTCCTTTCATTTGGTTTCCTAGACATTCATGTTTGCTCCCAGAGTCCTGGAAAATTAGCATCTATCTTGAGAAATTCCATCTATCAGAATGTTCATGGAGCATTATTTTATATAATGAAGATAATTTACCCAAATTTAAGGGAAGTATTAATAATATAATGTTTAATAATAATAAAACATATTAGATATAAATTATATTACTTACAAATTAGTATGTAACTATAAATGTGTTAATATGCTATTTTAAGTTGTAATCTAATAACAGGACATTGCTTTTTTAGACAAGATATTCATAATACCAAAATAACATATGAATTTAGAAGACCATTTGGCTCAGCTGGATGTATAAGTTCATCTAATCATTGTGCCAAATACCTCCATATTTATTCATATAAATTAACCATATTTTTATAACAGTTATAGTCATTTAAAAGGGTGAGAAAGGGGAGAGAGGATTGGTGATTTCAAGAAATGTGAAAAATTTAATTTTTGCCTTGGTTTGAAAAAAACTGCAACAACAAACTTCATTGTATTCAGTTGTTTAAAAGGTCAGAATGTGTAAAAAGAGAAATGAAGGTGTTCAGATAAGGCGTGATTCTTGAGTAAGCAGATGTAAGGCAAGTAGAGATGAATACCAAGAAGCAATTTGAATATATTGGGAATATCAGTGGTAATAACCAGAATATAGAAGAGTAGGTGCATTAAAGAAATCAACTCATGATTAAATTTCAAGTGGGTGTAAGCATTGTCAGTAAGGATTTATAGCTCTGTGAGGTGTCTGTGGTCTTTGCACCGAATATGCCACAGGTAGTTCTTTGATGATTATATCAAGAATAGGTATTCTTTCCACAACTTAATAAGACTATATATGTGTTTATTGGCTGCCTACTTTGAGTCAGAATGCCATATTTAAAATACAATCATAAGAAGACATAATTATTGACATCCATAAAATTCTATCAAAATGTTCATTGAGCATTACTTTATATAATCAAGATAATTTAACTACCCAAACTTAAGGGAAGTAATAATAGAATGTTTAATAATAATAAAACATATTAGATATAAATTATATTACTTACAAATTAGTATGTAAATATAAATGTATTAATGCACTTTTAAATTATAACCTAATAACAATACATTGTTATTCAGACAAAAGAATATTTTATAGAACATTTATTAATATTACCTATGTAGTATTAAATTAACAATGCATTTGGCTCTCATTTATAATAAAGGCAAGGGCAGGTAATTGTTTCAATCTTGTTTTATGACAAAAATATGTGGCAAAGATTTTTCTGAGATTAAACAATCAGAGAAAGCCAAAGAAACAATAGCCAATGATTAGGCAGTCTCATTTTTTTCTCCTGTTTACCTAAATCTTCACTATCAAAAATTAAAAAAAAAAAGCAAACATGACAGGATGGCTGCTGAATTGAGCTTTCAAAAAAGAAAAATTTTTGTCATGTGCCCATAATTAGAAGCCCAGAAATGAAGTCTATATCTCTAGATGGAAGAAAACTCTAATTTGCATTATTCTTTTCTACTGAATATTGATTGAGAAATTTTGTGCAAGTTCTCAGCACTCCAGAGGATGCAGGCGCAAGGTTTTAACTTCTAATCTACTCTGAACCTTTCTCCATTAGAGTTAAAATGTTTCAAATCACTCTCTGATTTAACATTATTAGTGACTTTATTTTCCTCTTTTTCTTTGATTTTTTACTTCTCTCCTCCTTTTCCTAATTACTTTTAAATACTTTATTTTGGTTTTCCCTGAAGAACAGTAATTTTCAGGAAAGTGGCAATATTAGAAAGTCTACTTACTGTTAAAGAACCAAGAATGCAATTTTGTGTTCATCTCAGCTGGAATTTGAGTTATTACCTTATATTCAGTGTAAATAGACACTATTTGGTCTGAACACCATTGGAGAGAATATGTGGTGAACCCCTGGGTATTTTTTATCATTAGTGCATCTCACAAATTAGCTTAGTCCTATCAGAGTTTTGAGAACATGAGGAAAAAAATAAAAAAGTATGTATTATATGCAACACATATTATTAGATGTTTTCTATAAATCACTGTGAGGATGAGTACATTGACTCAGAGTGTCAAGCGTATGTTTTAGTTACACAGCTAGTAAATTCAAACCTGGGGTTTGAACTCAAGTCTATGGAATTACAGGACATATTTCCCCCATAACATAAAATTTGAGTCCTTATTAAAAGGCATATCTCTCATTATCTTCTATTACCTCTATTAGTTTGATCAAATTAGAAATTTAAACTTCTTTTCTAACCTGAGGAGCTTCTCTCCACAGCCAAAGGTACATTTTCTGTGACATTAATGCAAGATTCTAACTTTATCAGAAATAAATAAATAAAGGTCAATTCAGAAATAAATAAAACATTTTGAAGGTAAAGAGTTATCTAGGACCATGGAAAAATGTAAACATAGATTTTTTGTAATCATTTAAAAAGACTGAAAATGAAATCAGTCCAGATTCTACCCTATTATAACGATGCAGTGAATGAATTTTTTTTTTTTCAGTTTTCATTAGGATTTTCTTCTTGGGGCTAGTTTAAATTCAATACATTACATAAATATTTTCTTAAGAGTTTCTTTCCTGTATCAGGGGTTCTGGTAGACAGAAAAACAAAACAAAACAAAACCCATATTTCTTTTTAGTTCTTCCAATGGACTCCAAAACTGAACAGAGAAATTCTCATTTGAGAGAAGGTGGCCAGAAAACCCAGCATCCTTCAGGCCAAGCATCTTCCCTTAGAAGACAGAGAGATAGTTTGTTAGTGCCTTGCTCAATTACCTAAAGCTACGTTTATTTCCTACAGGATAGTAGAACCATCAACTGGGAATACTGGCTTAAAACTTTAATCTGCCTGTGTCACAGGGAGGCAGCCTTTCTGCTGCTGTTAAGAGGCATCGTTTGGTTTAAATGGCTTCCGTGCTTCTGAGATGTTGACATCTAAACCTGATACTACAGTTTCCCCTTCTTTCCTCAACCTCCCCCTGAAGTAATGTTGTGTCTTATTTACGTGATTCACTGGGGCTGGTCTCATGAGTAGTCTCCGGTCCTCTCTCGACAGCCCAGATAGATTACCTGTTTGGAGGGCTGTTCTCGGAATATTGCTCTACTAATGCTTGAAGAAGTAAAAGCCGATGTACATGCCCTAAGAATCATCCAATATGAGTCTTCACTAAGAGAAGGGGGCTTTGGTTTATTTTCACTTGTTATATACCATGTAGTACGCTAAGGTCTTTACCATATTATTTTCTTGAATATTTGTAATTATTCAGCATGGGAGATATTTTTCTTCCCATTTTATATTTGAAAAACTGAGGCACAGAAAGAAAAATAAATTTTGTAGTGGTTTATAGGGCTATGAAATGGCAGAAAAACTTCCCAAAGTAATGTCTAATTACTAAAAGGTGCTTTACTGGACTGCACAGGAGAGAAATGCATTTCCCAGGTGCTCAGCGGGGCCTTACCGGAATTCCGTCCATGGCACCGGGCAGCTCATCGGGAACAGCCATCCTGGGCATTTTGCAAAAGGATTTTCTTTGAGAACATAAATCCCTAATGTATAGTTTCTTTGTTCACAGAGTGTCTACCTGTGAGCTATCTAATGCAGTTGCTTTCAAAATGTAGAAATGGACCACCAACATCAGCATCTCCTGAGAATTTATTACAGATGCACATTCCTGCCCCACCCCAACAGATATGCTGAATTAGACCTGGGAGTGGGGCCCAGCAATTTGTGTTTTCACAGGCCCCCCAGCTGATGATTCTGATACACATGAACATTAAGGAACCTCTGACCTAATTAGTAACTTACACAGCAGAAAATCACTCATCTTCCTAAAGTTCTGAATTTCTTGTTTTAGTGTGAATTATTTTTCTTATGCTGAAGTCAAGCATGCAATATTCCTTAGGGTTTGGGATTGAGATTTTTACTACCCATATAAAGTAGGTTAGAGATTAGAATCTTTTCTCCAGAAACATGGGGAGGGAACTTGAGAAAACATCTGTTTGTAAGCTTGTAAATAGAAAAAAAGAATTCCATCCATGGCAAGTACACTCTGTCTTTCTCTCTCTGGCACTCTGTCTCTCCACACACACACACACACACACACATGCACACATAGGATTAGGCAAAAGTAGGTTTACAGTTGTTCATGTAGAAAATAATACAGTACAATAATTAATAGATAATACAACAATAAACTCTGCTTTTCATGTACTCACAACTGTAAACCTACTTTTACCACACCTTGTGTATATATGTACACATATATACACACACATTTAAATAGTTATGTTTATGTGTATACAGGTATGTGTACACACACACACCGGGGTGTCTAAACTGAGTGAATGCATTCAAATATCTGTACTGAGGCAGTAAAAAGGCAGACGAACAATGCTGTCAAGACAAATCATGTTATTTTTGTGACAACAACTGTATGGTAGTAAGTAAATGTATGGTAGTAAGAAAGAAATAAGATAAAAGGCTACAGATTAGAAATACTGTAGGACAAAACACGGCGGATGGAATTTGACACATTAGCCCATTGTTCTCTCCTTTTAATTTAGAAAGTGCTTTGAAAAAGAACAAAGCACACTTATTTTTGTTTAAAAAGAAGAACATCTTGGGCATCACCCAATGGTGAATCCAAAGAGAAATAGGAGAAAAAAATGTAGGAACTGTGAATGTTCAGTATACTATGTTTTCTAGAAGCTGCATCTAGAATCATAAAAAAGGTTCAGTTGGTGGGGTTTTTTCCCACACATTTCCTTGCATGTACTTTCTACTACAGTGACTATAGGACCAACATTTTTGAGGGCAATTTCTTTCATTGATTCAACAAATATCTATTGAGTTTCTATTGAATGCCAAGCTTTGTACCGGACAAAGTAGAAAAAACAGACACAGCCCAGAATCATTTAGGAAAAAAGCCACCCACTAAACCATTCCACTAAAACAATTTACCCAAAATTACAGTGTTACTGAAAAATATAAGATGTTTTGAAGTCATATAGCTGGGGCTGCTAACCTATATTGAGTTTTCAGGTTAAAATTTGAAATACGAGTAGTAACTGGCAAAGTGAGGAGCAAGGGAAAAGCCTTCCAAGCCAGGAGACTGCCACAAGCAAGTCCTTTGACTTGGAATGCAGTTTGGCGAATTGAAAAGTAAACTACCAGTGCTAAAAGAAGGGAAAGTGGGTGACAGTGACCATGACACCAATGAAGTGTCATGGACACTTCAGAAGAAGAAGAGACAGACTATACAAATGTGCAGATGATGTATCAGAGCAAAGAATATTTTATTAAGATGCTGTAGCTTTTCCCTATAACCTTACCAATGTCACAGTACTCCATTTTGCACCAAGACTCCACTGAACATTCCTAGGAAAAGACAGACTCAGATCTCTGGTGAACTGAGGAGAAGTGAGGTGGTACTGTGGTGCGTTTGTGTGGGGCGATGCTGGGGTTCGCTCTGCCACCCTGCAGCTCAGAACACCGCTCCGAATTGTGTGACTCTCTGCCCATTTTTGATTTAGACTGGCTGTTTACATTAGCAGTTACGCGTAAATAACAGCAACCCCAGCAGTCTTTGCTTTCTGGCCCTAAATGGGGCCAGGAAATTCTGTCTAAAAGTGCTATTTCTTTTTTTTCACCTCTGCTTTATTCTGAAGTCTTACATCTACCAGCCCAGGAGGATGATGTATGAAACTGAAGGGAAAGTGACTATTGCGGCTGTTGTGACTTTCTTCCCAACAGGTGATCACTCCAGTTAGAGTTGAGAAGACTGTGGTCCACAGGGGACTGTGAGGAGTCCAGGTAGACCCCGGATTTGAGTGGCCGTCTTCTAGGTCCTAGCGAGTGATATCTGTGATCGAACATTATTTGCTGTGTCAAACGGCCTATGGGGACAAAATTCTCACCTCAGTAAAAACAATAACAATAAAAAAGAGCAACACTGTGACTAGCAAATTTCATTTGCCTAGTAATGTACATCAGTAAAGTAACTGATTTTTTGTTCTTGTTCTATAAACCCACAAGATGGAATGATGTAAAGCAAGAATAATGAAAGCCAGATCTAGGTGGGGGAAGGGTTAAGGGGGATAAATGGTAATGGAAAATATACAATTAAAATAAATTTTATAAAAGAATTACACAGATATAAAAATAAAAATAATATAAAACTAAAAAAATATATACCAAGAATAAGCAGAAAAAAGCAAGCTGCACAATGACACTTTTATATGTTCATTTTAAGTAAGATAAAAAATAGACACAATTCCTAGGTACAAAAACACAAAGGAAAAGATAGGAGGGATGCACATGAACTTCCAGTTAGTGATGCTTCCACAGAGAGAAGGAGGGAACATTATTAGGAAGAGCTATGAGGGAGAATTCAACGGGACCTATTTTTCATTCCCCCAAAAGTATCTGAAGCCAAGATCATAGAATGTCAACCTTTGTTGATTTGTGTAGGTTGCATTTGTCTCTGAAACTTTCATTTTATGTGCAGTAATTTCTAATGTTTGTAAAGGAAGATATGTCACGGGCCCCAAGGCAAGGAACAGGAATGAAGTTGTCCTTGTGTTAGAGGTTTGCAGTGGGGTTTAGTGCTCTACAGATATGAGCACCTCCTGGTTTTACTTGGAATGAATGGACACAATTTGAAGAATATGTAGCTTAGAGGCTTTTGTGGCATCTGTCTTGTTTAAGTGAATGCCTGGGTTATGTTGTATTTTATTTCCCCCCTCATATTGAGGCATATTAAGATGGAATTTCTGAGGGATTTGGATGGTGAGTAGTCTTACTTATTCTGTCTCAATAAATCATATGCTTACCTGTATTTGGAGCTGTTTAATCACAGTTGCAGAGGAAAAAAAGGATAAATTTCCAGAGGCTTTTATCAAGGTCAGTGGACCCATGGCCCGCGTTGTAGAGCAGAGTCCATGTAAACTCTTGGCTCATTCTTACTTCTGAATGGATAAGGGAGACAACAGTAGCCCTGAATAATTTTAATTTATGCTTCAAATTCCATCAAGGACATGAAATCACCCTGCAATCCCTACCCGTCCACCCCCAGGGACATGCCTCTGAATATCCTGTTTACTTCTGCAACCCACTGTGCCTAGATTATTCCAATCCATAGAGACAATAAATAACTCTTGTTTATGGATGTAAATGCTCAAGCAACATGGTGTTATTGTTAGTATTTTCACCTTGGGGGCATTGACCCCATTTGATGACAAGTAGTTATTTTGTAGACTTCAGGGTGTTTAAGATTTAAAGGGCTTTTTAGATCTAAAATTCTCAGCTACTGAGTTATCACAAAGCTTAAAACAATATACTCCTCCAGTTTCTAAGCCTGAGAAGAGACTGGCAAGAAGTAATGACTTTTCTCAAACTTTCCTGGGAACTAGGGAAGATCTAGCCAGGCCTAAAGTGATAATGAATAACCTAATCTTCAGCTACTCATTGTGTGACAGAGTTTATTCCAGAAGTGAGTCAGAGATGGCAATTAACAGCCATGATAGGCGACTTAAACAGATTCTTTTCTTAAAGATGAAATCCCTCCCTGAAATAAAGGGCGCTTTGAAGAGAGAGAGAAGAAAAAAAGTCAAAGAAAGAGAACAGAGAATTTTATAATTGTACCATCTCAAGTTTTCACACGTCATTAGTTTTGTACCTCAAGTGCGGTTCTTAGCTGTTGTCTCCCTCAGGATATTTATGTCCAGATTAGCATCTGGACTTATACAAATCTTTGAAGGGGGATTCTTCATAAGACCCGTGCTTTGTAGGTTGTCAGTGCATAGCCGGGGATCAATGACAGGATTTGCAGTATGAATTGAAACACTGTGAATGCGGTGGTGTGGAGGCCGAGCAGCAGCAGAATGGCTCAGAGGATTTGTGCTTGAGACAGTGTGCCCGCAAATAAATCTGTGGAGTGAGAGAAGGGCTCCCCTTTAGAGAGGTTTAACTCCAGGGCATGGCGTGATATCCAGAGAGGGAGGACTATACATTGTCACAGTGGTGTTATCAGACGCTGCGATTAAGGTGTAAAAGTGAAGGTCTGCAAGGGGATGAGAGTTGGGAGAAAGGCAATGTTATGATAATTAAAACACATGGGTTTTGGAGTCAGATTCACTGTATGGCTTTGAGCCTATTTTCTAATCTCTCTTATCCTTTTTTCTTTTCTATTAAATGGGGATAATAGGACAATAACGAAGATCAAATGAAATAATATATCAATAATGTATCTACAATCACTTATCAGAGAGCCTGGTTCTTAGTAAGTGAAGAATAAAGGTTATATATTAGAAGCAGAGAGCCTGAACAGACTGATAATGGCTGGTGAAATTGCAGCAGTAATCAAAAAACTCCAGGCACACGAAAACCCTGGAGCAGAAGGTTTCACAGGAGAATTTTACAAAACATTCAAGGAAGGGCTAACCCCTGTCCTTCTCAGACTCTTCCAAAAAAAGGCAAGAAGAGGGAAGACTCCCAAACTCTTTTTATGAGGCCAGCATCATCCTAATCCCAAAACCAGAAAAAGACACAACAAAGAAAGAAAACTACAGGCCAATATCACTGATGAACATAGATGCTAAAATCCTCAGCAAAATATTGGCAAACTGCATCCAGCAATACATTAAAATGATCATATACCATGATCACGTGGGATTCATCCCAGGGAAGCAAGGATGGTACAGTATTCACAAATCAATAAATGTAATACATCACATAAACAAAAGGAAATACAAAAATCACATAATCATATTGAAAGATGTGGAAAAAGCATTTGATAAGGTGTAGCACCCATTTATGATAAAAACACTCAGCAAAGTGGGCATAAAGGGGGCATACCTCAACATAATAAAGGCTAGATACGAGAAACCTACATCCAACATTATACTGAACAGGTAAAAACTAAAAGGTTTCCAACTAAGATTGGGAACAAGACAAGGATGTCTGCTTTCACCACTTCTACTCAACATAGTATTAAAGTCCTAGCCACAGCCATCAGGCAAGAAAAAGAAATAAAAGGCATCCAAATTGGAAAGGAGGAAGTAAAACTGTCATTGCAGATGACACGATAGGGTACGTAGAAAACCTTATAGGCTCCACCAAAAAACTACTTGACCTAATAAGTGAATTTGGCAAAACAGCAGGATACAAAGTCAATATTCAGAAATCGAGGGCATTTTTGTTCACCAACAATGAAATATCAGAACCAGAAATCAGGGGAAAAAATCTCATTTATTATAGCAACAAGAAAAATAAAGTGCCTAGGAATAAACTTAACCAAGGGGGTAAAAGACCTGTACTCAGAAAACTACACAGCACTGAAGGAAGAAATTAAGAAAGACACAAATAAATGGAAACATATACCATGTTCACGGACTGGAAGAATTAATGTCATCAAAATGCCCATATTACCCAAAGCAGTTTATAGATTCAGTGGAATCCCTATTAAAATACCAATGACATATTTCACAGATAGAGAACAAACATTTCAAAAATTTATATGGAATCATAAATGACCCCAAATTGCTGTAGCACTTTTGAGAAAGGTGAACAAGGTAGGAGGGATCACAATATCTGATATCAACCTGTATTATAAGGCCACTGTAACCAAAACAGTCTGGTACTGGCATAAGAATAGACACACAGATCAATGGAACAGAGTAGAGGGCCCAGAAATAAATCCATGTCTCAATGGCCAATTAATATTTGACAAAGGAGGCAGAAACATAAAACGGAGTAAAAATAACCTCTTCAACAAATGGTGTTGGGAGATCTGGACAGCAACATGCAAAAAAATGAAATTCGATCATGAACTTATACCACACACAAATATAAACTCAAGATGAATAATTGCTAGAGGAGAACACAGGCAGGAAAATCTCAAATATTCCACACAGCAATATTTTCACCAATATGCCCCCTAGAGCAAGGGACATAAAGGAAAGAATAAACAAATGAGACTTCATCAAAATAAGCAGCTTCTGCATGGCTAAAGAAAACATCAGCAAAATGAAAAGGGAACCAACCATATGGGAAAATATATTTGCCAATGACACTCAGACAACAGTTTGGTCTCCAAAATAAATAAAGAACTCATACCCCTTCACTCCAGAAAGACAAACAACCCAATGAAAAAATGGGTGAATGACCTCAACAGACACTACTCCAAAGAGGACAAACACAGGGCCCAGAGACACATGAAAGGATGCTCAGCATCACTAACCATCAGAGAGATGCAAATTAAAGCCCCAATGAGGTATCACTTCACACCAGTCAGAATGGCCATCATAAACAAATCAACAAATTAATGCTAGCGAGGTTGTGGAGAAAGGGAACTGTAGTACACTGTTGGTGGGAATTCATACTGGTGCAGCCACTGTGGAAAACAGTTTGGAATTTCCTCAAAATCTAAAAATGGATATGCCTTTTGACCCAGCAATTCCACTGCTGTGTTTATACCCTAAGAATCACAAAACACCAATTCAAAAGAGCCTGTGCACCCCAATGTTCATAGCAGCACAATTTACAATAACCAAGTGTTGGGAATATCCTAAGTGTCCAACAGTGAATGAGTGGATCAAAAAACCATGGTACATTTTCACAATGGAATACTATGCAGCAGAAAGAAAGAAGGAGCTCCTACCTTTTGCAAAAGCATGGATGGAACTGGAGAGCATTATGATAAGTGAAATAAGCCATGTGGTGAAACACAGATACCATATGATCTCACCTATAAGTGGAACGTAATCAGCAAAATAAACAAGCAAGCAAAATATAACCAGCAACGCTGAAATAAAAAACAAACTGACAGTAACCAGAGGGGAAGAGGGAAGTAGATAACAGGGAAAAATGAGGGGACAGGTCATCAAAGAACATGCATAAAGGACCTATGGACAAAGCCAAATGGGGGAAGGATTGACTATGGGAGATGTGGATGGGTGGGGCTGGGGAAAGTGGTGGTGGGAAATGTTGACAAAAAAAAAAATAGTGGAGTGTTAAGAATAGTATAGGAAATTGAGAAGTCAAAGAACTGACATGTACACCCATAAACATGAACTAAGAGTTGTGGGGATGATGGGATGTGGTGCAGGGCAGAGGTGATAAAAGGGAGAAAAAAATGGGACAACTGTAATAGCATAATCAATAAAATATACAAAAAAGAAAATGAAAATACATATTAAATGCCTACCATGTTCTTGGAGCTCAGGATAAGTCAGTAAACAAGACTGTCGTGGTCACTGTACATATGGAATTTAGAGGAGTCATGTCTTGGCAAATTCTTGGAAAGGGGGCATTGGGAAGTATTTTTCTATGTGTCCGTCTAACAGGTGCTGTTGCTGCCCTGCACATCCTTGTACTCTCACCTCCCTCAGTAGTGAAGCAGTTTAACTCTGAACACCTATGATTCTCTGTACCTGAGAACTCCTTTTTTTTTTTTCTGGACAAGAAAAATGCCACGGGCCACCATACATGACAAACCACAAATGCCAGACAGTTAATACCCCATTAAGCATCCTCTAGCCCATGACAGATGGGGAGTGGACGTATAAATATCCCAGTTTCCTTGCCTCTCCTTTGGGATAATTATAAGGCATGTTCTACTTTTTCTCCTAGATTTTCACAGTGGGTTTGAGCTCCATTTATCCAAAGCCTGATGGTTTGAAAACATATTCATTATTGGCCTCCTTCCCTGCTTTCCCTCACCCCTTCCCTATATTTCCAGGCATCACCTCCAAAATTACTACTGACACCTAATCCCTTGTCTCAGGGGGTGCTTCTTAGGGATCCTAAGCAAAACAACTATAGACAGGTCAAAACAATCCCATACAAGATCACTGGGCATGGTATTCATTGACAAAAGTGGGACTAGTCACTTCACCTGATTTCAGTTATTATTCCTAAAAGCCATGCAAAATACCCTGGCTGGTGTAGCTCAGTGGATTGAGCATCAGCCTGCGAACCAAAGGGTAGCCCGTTCAGTTCCCCTGTGTTGCTGGCCAGGTCCCCAATAGGGGGCACGTGGGAGGCAACCACACATTGATGTTTCTCTCCCTCTCTTTCTCCCTCCCTTCCCCTCTGTCTAAAAATAAAATAAAAAATCTTCAAAAAACAAAAAACAAACAAAAAAACCATGCAACCTAGTAGTTGTACACAATTTTGTAGATTATAAAATTTAGGGTAAGACAATAAGTAACTTGCTATAGTTACTATTACTCACCAGTGATAAATGGTTGTTGAAATCCCATTTAGACTCCAGTTTTCATACTCTTTCCTCTATATTAAGTTGCTCAATTTTGAACTTTGAAGGCAAGCATCCCATGAAGATTAATTAAATAAGTAAATAATCTGACTGTGTATTAGGTAGGCTCCAGTAGTTTTTTGTTTAATATATGGTGTTTGTATTTGGCTTAGCCGAAGTGAAGTATTATATGCGTTTTAAAATAATCTTCCTGTAAGGCATCATTTTTGCAGCCAAATCAGTAGCAAGTGACGTGTGTGTGTGTGTGTGTGTGTGTGTGTGTAGATATAGCTATAGATGTAGATATAGATGTTATAGGGAATTAAAAGTCATTTTTTCTCTATTTTTCTGAGTTCTTAGCTGAAACCCCAGTAACAAAAAGCAGATAAACAAGGGAAAAACAAACATAAGTTGATTAACATGTATACTTCATACAAACATGGAAAAAATGAGCAATTCCCCAAGCTGCTTAGAACGTGGGCTTAAATAGCATATTAATAAGAAAGGGAGGGGATGTCAGTCTTCAGGGGAGAAGAAATGGTTTTTAGGAAAGATGAATGGAGCCTGAGAATAGATGGGAGGTACGATAGCTTGTGACTGAGTGTGTCTGGGTGTGGTGTGGACTTCTAGTCTCCTTTCCTGTGACAAGAATCAATCCTCCCAGGTCAATGAAATTCCCAGGAAGGAGGTTTGTGATGGAATGTTTTTTGAAGGACCTGTTGTTAGGCAGATACGGGGAGTTCAGAGAAAGCTGTATTTCATGTGCCTACAGCTCACAATGGTGTATTTTGGGGGGGTCATGTTCTGCTACCCTTTGGTGTCAACATCTGCCTCTCTCCCTCCCTCCCTATCTATACAGAGTTGCCACTTTTTGGTAGGAAGTTTTAGGCACAGCTATTCTCTGTCCTCATTTTCTTGTTAGCTTAAAGGCCTTTATAATTGTCCCTGCAAGCTTGCATTCAGTTAATTTAAGTCTCATTTAAGCCCATTATGATTTTCTCCAGAAAGCTCAGCCATGATGTTATGTGGGGCTGTTTTCCCCCCGAAGCCTCTGACGGAGCAGCCCCACCAACTCGCTCTTTCTGATGTGTCTCCCCTCCGGTTGGTGCCTCATGGAGTTGGAGCCACGCTCCACACGGGGAGAGGAGTCTAAGACAGGATGTCGCTGCTGCCTTCTAATGGTATCATCTGAATTGCAAAGCACTGGCTTATGGCCCCACTTATAACTCCAGTTTTAGAAACTGCTTCTTATGACTACGAAAGATTTTTTCAAATGATGCAGTAAAAGGGATGACTATGTTAACAAAAAGCTGGAAAGCCTGTCTTAGGCAATTTGGAGATATGATGCTTGCATGAACTTGAACTTTTGATAGTGGTGTCCTCCTGCCATTCAGTTAACACAGAACTCTATCAGTTTGCTGAACAGACAGAGGTAACATGGCATAGTAAGAATTATGGGGTCTTTTGAGTGAAACAGGCCTAAACTCAAAGACTGACTCTATCTATATGTGGCACTTCTGGCATGTAGCAGATGCTCAAATATGTTTGCTGAATTCCTGTTTTCTAACTTAAGCTTAGCAAGTCTCAATTTCTGCATTGGTAGATTGGACATAATACCTACTTGATTGGGTTGTTGTGAGTATTAAATAAACCTGCATCTGAAAATATTAAAGCAGCACCTGGCATTAAGTACAATAGATAATTAGATAGTGGACACATATTGATCTGTAATTCCATTTGGACACCTAATTAGACCTAATTTGCCCACCCTTCTTTAACTCCTGTATGGATTTATCAACTATTCATTCTTTATGTTTATTGCACCAACTGCATACTACACTCATTACTACCTTAATGCTTTTGCTTATGATGTGTCTCCATCAAAACGTCTTTTTTTTTCATCCTATTTTGACCACTTACATCTTATTCATTATTCTAGAGCAATTTCAAATGTTGCTTTCTTCATGAAGCCTTCCCTTGTGACTCTCATATTTTCTTTCTCTGATCTGTTTCACTTATTATGTATACAATTTAATTAAGGATATTATTATATTTTATATTTATTATTGTAATCTTGTACGTAAATCTCTCTTCAGAAAGATTGAAGATTCTTCGGGGAAAGTAACCATCGATTAACATTTATTTTTTCTTTCTTTAGAGTGACTTCCAAAGATATGTAACATTTGTTCAAGTAGCATTATGTTATTTAATTCATATGTAAATAATCTTCTATTTAGTTACCTGCTTATGCTCTCTTTTTAATCTAACACCTTTGCCAGGACATCATTGCAAGACTCTTCTAAACATGACTCTTGTCATTGTCATCCTTCCTATTTATAAACTTCTGATGATTCCTAATAACATTCAGAGTACATATCAAACTTTGAGGCCATACACTTAAAATATCCTACAACCTTGACCTTATCTATCTCTCCAAATTTTTTTAACTACTACTTTCCTAGGTGATGGACTTTCTCATGCTAAAGCAATACAATGCATTGCTTTACTTATATGCCTTTGTTCATATCCAGCTACCTACACAAATTTCTTCTCCCCATTTTCCAAGTATCTAATTCCTGTCTTTCTTACTATGAAGACCAGCTGTACTGCTCCTGCCCTCACGATATTTTGTAAAGCCTGTAAGAATGTCTTTACAACTCATCTGGCACTTAGGATCATTACTACCATGTCATCTTGAGTATCAAGATAATATTCATTGAGTACTAATTTGTGCAAGAAACTAATAAACACTTTGAGTTGTCTCATTTAATTGTATTTCCTGTCCTGAGCCTACCTACCTTGTATTTAAACTTGACTTTAGGCTTCTTGAAGTCATGAGTCATATTTTACATTCTCAGGTTTACCAAATGTTGAACATGTCTTAGATTCTCAATTGTGTATCACTGTTGTCATTAGTGATCATATGTTCATATTTATTTAAGGGATGTTTATCAGTTGAAAACATTTATGGACCTCCTCCAAACAATAAGCTCATTTATGTGTAGTGAGTTGATGAAATACCTTAAGGAAAATCAAATTATGGTCATTGAAATTCTTGTCACGAAATTAATTCCATCACATGTACATGTAGTCAGCAAGCAGAGTATATTTGGTATTTACTATGTGTGGTGTTTACTTGTTAGGGATACAACAATAAATAAACTCAGTCAAGAATATGTGTATAAGTAGTTACAAATAGTTATAAAGCAAGTTTGTAATTATGGTCAACTGAGACAGGTTAAAAATGTCAAAGTATGACCTAGTACATTTGAAGGGAAATAAGAGAGATTTGGAAGAATTTCTAAAACTGAGGATCTGTGAGGAGAAACATGGAGTCCAAAATTACTTAGGACAAGAAGATAGTTTAGAAAAAAATATGTAAAGGCAAAAAGACTTTGCAAACCATTAGACAATTTGTGATGAAGGGTATCAAAATATGTTATCTCCAAATATGCCCAATATATATCTCCAAATATATATTATATATATATATCTCCAAATATGAGATATAAAAATTTGTATCAAATTTTTTTTTTCAAATTTGTATCTCCTTTTAAAAAAAGGAGATGCAAGATGGATGTTTTGACCCTTCCTTTTTCTTCCTGAAATCAGGAGAGAAAAAAAAACACATGTGAATATTAACCAGGATGTAAATAACATTCTTATCATCCAGGACAGGAAGTTGTAGGCCAGAGAAATCTTTATTTACAGACCTTGTTAAAATAACTCTTATCTTTCTTTAGCCTTCCCACACCTGCTACTCTTTGTTCCATCTAGTATAAAACACTTGTAGGTTTCGCCATTTCTTTGGGTCTTCATTTCCTTATGAGGGTGACTGCATCACATAGAACTTCCATTAGATAAATTTGCTTGCTTTACTCCTATTAATTTGTCTCGTGTTAATTTAATTCTCAGCCTCTCCGAAGACTCTAAGATGGTAGAGATAAACTTTTACCTTCCCTACAGTGAAGGAGTGGACAGCAAAAAACATTTGTGATTCGATAATAGATAAGAGCCAAAAAGAGAGATATAAGTCCAGAGGAGTTATTTTGAAATTATTTTGTAGAGGGTCTTTTAGTCAGAGAGAGGGTATGGATTTTTATATTGGAGAAGTGACATTTTTAGATTTATATTTTAGAAAGATAATACCTTCTACTTTTCATTGTGAAGGTGAATGTTTCCATTACAACATTTTATTTAGTCAGAGGTTTGTTCAACTAATGGCCTGGATTGTATATTTATTTATAAATATAATTTTAGAATCTTCAGAAGCATAATCAACATTTCTTGTGTGCCTCTTTGGTATAAATTTGGTATTATTAGCTGTGTTTCTCCCCTAAAGAATCATTTTGTTTCATATGGATATAAACTATGTGGTGTCAACAACGCATTTTTCAAGACCCACTTTTTATGATCAAAATTCCTTTAGTAGTTTTCTTTTTATCACAGATGAGAGGTCCAGAATTTAAATTACCAACTGGGAGCAGTAGGCCATTTGGCCTAATGTATAGATGAACTTAAATCCCCTGAAACAATATAGTAAGCCCAAAGGAAGATTTTGTTTATTTTTTAACAACAACAACAACAACAACAAAAACCCCAATAAATATTCGCATCCCAAATCCTTTATAACTTGAATATATCAGAATACACTTTTCGGTAGCGCTCAAAACAGTATCTATTTTCTGTGGGTCTGTAGACCAAGCTGTATGGTGTCAAAGTGTCGCAGGTGGGCACAGGTAACCAGGTTCTTAGTGATTGCAAACAATGAATTGAACCAAACACACAGGGTGTATATTACAGAAAGAAAAAGAACAGATTTATGAAGCAATAGTACACTCTGCTGAACATGGGAGGGGGCCAACTCCAACCAGAGATTGACCCTCAGTGTCCGGAAGGACCTGTTCTTATAGGACAGATATTTCCTGGATTGTTTTGAGGGCTTTTGTTGTGGATGTGTAAGTAGTTATATTACTTTTCGGCTACTGCACATGTTGTCTCCCAAGATTTTCCTTGATTGGTCGCCAGAGCAGGGGTCCCAAATGCTAATTTTTGATAATGCTGTAATAATGAAGCAGGGGTCATGTAGCATCTCCTCGGCAGGTGCAGTCATGATTCACCGTGATTCAGCACTTTTGCAGACAGCAGGGGCAGCTGGTCTTCAAACAGTGTCTCTGCCCTTTGTCTTTGTCCTGGGGTGCTGCCAGAATTTCCTCCCTCACGACTATATACTGCCTCAAAAGTATTACTAGATTTCTCAACATGAGATATGCCATTTTGAGCCATGTAATTCTTCGTTGTGGTGGGTGGTCCTGTGCATTTTAGGATGTTTAACAGACATCCTAAAATGGTCTCTATGCAGTAGACCTCACTAGTACTTCCCCTCTTGTGACACCTTAAAAGCTCTCCATATATTAATTGTCCTTGACGGACAAAATCACCCCTGTTTGAGAACTACTGACCTCATGGGAAATGTTCTATTACTCAGAGCAGCAATTTTCACCCTTTTTCATTTCCTAGCATCCATAAACTAATTACCAAAATTCTGCCGCACACACAAAAAGTATATGTACTTTCCACTGATCTGACCGAAAAAATAGATATAATTTTGATTCATTCAAAATTGTATTGGCTGATTTCATTTGTTGATTCGACAACCTAAGGGAGAAGAGGTCAACGCCCCAGACCGAATAGCCAGGTGCTGCATGTTTTAAAAATTGCTGTGGCGCACGGGCCGAACAGGCTCTGGGTTAGAGTGTTGGGTTCTGTATTCGTTTGAATCTTTAGGATCAAAATTTGGCAGTAGTTTTGTATAAAGACCCAGCTGAAGAGAGGACTATAAGGAAGGAAAAAATATTTTCCTTCTACTCTTCTAAGTTTTGTGATTGAACCCCCTGTAATAAAAAAACAAATTAATATGAGAAAAATCGAAGTTTAATAACATGCATACCTCATGTATACATGGGACCTACCCAGGAAAATGAAATAAAAATTCATGAATGACCCAGGCAACCACCTTAAATATCACCTTCAGCCAAAGACAAAAGAAAGTTGTGGACGGGTGGGGAGGAAGGAATCAACGTGAAGTTATCAGGAAAAGCACTTATGGGATAAGGTTTGTTATGCAGATTTAAGTCCGTGCCTTCTTCAGAGTTTCTTGTAATTTAGAGTCACCTTTCTCTTTCCGGTACAAAAAAGGTGTCGCTAGCGTCTGTTGGTCTGTTCGTGATATAGTCTGTCCTGTAAGTCAGCCAGGCAAGTGCTCGGACCAATGCCATTTACTGGCCTGGCTCTCTACAGAAGGACCCGCCCTCACAAATAGGGATTTCCTTTACACATGGAAATCTCCCTTACAAAAGAGTAACATCTCTTTTTAGAGCTTCTTCTGTGCTACGGTTTCTTAAGAATAATTAGCATACTTTGGGGTTGAATATTCTGCTTTTTCTTCAACCCTAAATCAGCACTTTAACATGATTTCAGAAAAATGTAAGTAGTAGTGTCTGTTTAGGCCTAAATCCCTGAAAGTTAAGAATCTCATCATTTTAGTTTGCTTTTTGTATTTTGTCCTGGAGGGAGACCTAAATTTTATCTGTCAGTTTCTCTGATTCCTGCATCATTCCACAAGATTGGAAGTGGCTTCATAGATCAACGATTTGATTAAAAAGATAGTAGTGACCTTGATCAGTATAAAAATAAATGAGCTATGTATTAAAGGTTGTAAAAACTTCATCTATGGCCTAGAGGAATGGAAAATGGAGTGGGGAAGAAAGTCTTTGATGTTCTTTAAGTTTCTCAGTGACTCAGGAATAAACCAGAACTGGCAAAATCATCAACCTTGCAGACACAGTGTCAAAACCTAAAATACTAAAATATTACTGAGAAAAATGAACTTAGTGTAACTTAAATATTATTAAAAGCGTAAAATCAACATACATATATTAAAATTTCTTTCTAGACAAATAATTATGTAAGAATTAGGTAACTTAAAAAAAAACACGTAGGCCTTTGTTTCTTTTCTAAAAGTGACTTAAATTCTCCAAACTTAATGTGGCCACATGCTGTGTAATTATTTTCAAATCACATACACAGCCTAGTCGGTCTCTCTTTTAAATGCAAATAAAAGTCTAAGCAAAAAGCTTCTTTAAAAAAAATTCTTCCAGCAGTAGGCCATTTTTATGGTCACTGTCATCTGGAGAAGAAAATAAACGCAAAATTGGGTTATTGGAATCTGCGGAAAAAGAGCTGTGCTGACAGACTCAGATCCTCAGAGTTGGTATGACGATTATTTTAAAGTGGAAATATTTGAGCTACAGAGGAGTTGGGAAAAAATCTTATCTGACTAAAGTAGAGCTTCTAGAAAATAAAACTGCCAAGGACCCTCCCGCAAGGAAGTTTTCTGCAAATTGAGCTGCCTTGAAAACAGACGGCTCATTCTCATTAGTACCCCCACAACCCAATAGACTCTTCCATACTCTCCCTTTGAAGCCCTAAAAACCCTCTTTTGCTAAGTTGACGTGTATCCACAAACCTCTGCCGAGGGCTATTTCACGGGATACTCATCGCAAAGCAACTCCCCTGTGCATGTGAACTTAAACCTTCTTTTTCCTCCTGTTAATCTGGTGACAGTATATTTGCAGACCTCCCCCGCTACCCACCACTAGTGGACCCAACTCGAGAGAGGAAAAATGTTTTCCTTCCAACAGAGTTGTCTATATACACTTTGACTTTGTTAGTGCACCAATGGGAAACTTCAGTAGATTGCAATTCTGCCTGCAATAAATTATCTTCACTGTGCCGGTAAAGATCTTTGAATTTTATTTCCAATATTAATTCTAGATTACCGGAGTCAAAAGATATTATTCCTCTCCTTGTGTGAAAGAAGTGGGGCCTTGACAGTTCTAAGTGATTGACTTGATGATGCATGACTCTATGATAAGATTTAGAATGTATGCTGAGTTCTCCTAAACCTGAAACCAACGCAATTAGGGTTTCAACCTAGACAATCAAACCAGACTTGGATGGGGGAAGGGGAGCATGGAGATGTGCTGGGAACAGGGGGCTTCCTCAGAAGAGCACTGTTTCCATTTTAACAAGGAAGGCATAGAACAAGACTTCCCACTCCTACCGATGATAAGCTTTTAAAAGCAAAAGAAATGCATGCTTTCATTAATAGAAACAGCGCACTGCATTACTGGTTTTCAGACCTCAGGATACCTGGTGTGGTCACAGAATATGGGCTAATTTGAGGAATAGGAGGTACAGTGGAAAAAAAATATACCCAATTTAAATAGAAAGGTGTATCAATTTTTAAAAATATTTTGCATGAATTATTTATAATGGCTTCTGGGGAGAATTTTTGTTCACTTATTCCTTTCCACTTTATCAGAGGAACACATTTTAAATAAGCCCGTGAAGCTAACCTAGCCAACCTGCCTGTGAGAGAATGCTTGTCATTCATCACGCTACCTGTGTTTAGGATGTTTATCTGCGCGATAAGCCATGTAAGAGGAACTACCACATCAGTGATTTTTTGTCCAGTCCCAGTTTACTTGACCCTTTCTTAATAAATTCTCATACTTACAGTCACTTCAAAAGGGACAACTAAAAGGTACTTTTGCACTAAGTAAAATTAATGGCTCAAATGTGTCTCAGGGGTCCTTTGCCCACCTCTTTTCCTCTTATCCTACTACGTTACTGGAGGTAGTAATGTAGTTGCAAACTCTTCTGTTTTCTACCCACCCGAAAACATTTTATTTAAATTTCCCTGAGACAGAGCTGGCCTGTTTGAGAGGAGGAAGAGACTAAATGCTGAGCGGAATTCTGATATGAGTTTTATGGAGTAAGGCTATGGGGGACCCTGTTCGTGAACAGATTGGCTACAGGAAATACCAAGCAACCCAGCAACACTCCGTATCAGTGCTATCACTTTTTCATGGCTCCTGAACCAGTGGTTTTTGGCATCTTAAAAACTGGTTCAGTTCAGGGGTTTAGTTTGGCAATTTTATCAATCCAACCATTATGAGAATCAAAAGCAGTGGATCAAATGTTTTTCTATTTTTTCTCCTTTAGGTTTTATTTTTATTTTTATTTTTGTGCATTTGTGAAAATTTAATTATATATAATATCCAAAAGAACTCCATCTTACTGCCCCTACCCTATTCCATTTTTATTGATTTTTTAATTTAATTTTTTTTATGGTTGTTCAAGTACAGTTTTCTTCATTTCCCCCACACCATTCTGACCTGCCCCACCCATCCCTACCTCCCACCCTCCATCCTACCCCTCTTTGTCTATGTATCCATTATACATGTTCCTTGATGACCCTTCCCCTTTTTCCCCCATTATCCAACACCCCTACCCCCCACTTCTGGTTACTGTCAATTTGTTCTTTATTTCAATGACTGTAGTTATATTATGCTTGCCTGTTTGTTTTGTTGAATAGGTTCCACTTATAGGTGAGATCATATGGTATTTTTCTTTCGCCACATGGCTTATTTCACTTAGCATAATGCTCTCCAGTTCGATCCATGCTGTCACGAAGGGTAGGAGCTCCTTTGTTCTTTCTGCTGTGTAGTATTCCATTGTGGAAATGTACCACAGTTTTTTGATCCAGTCATTTACTGATGGGCACTTAGGTTGTTTCTGACACTTGGCTATTGCAAATTGTGCTGCTATGAGCATTGGGGTACATAGGTTCTTTTCGAATTGGAGTTTCATGATTCTCAAGGAATAATTCCAGCAGTGGAATTGCTGGGTAAAAAGGCAGTTCCACTTTTAGTTTTCTGAGGAAATTCCATACTGCTTTCCACAGTGGCTGCACCAGTAAAACTGTCACTGTTTGCAGATGACATGATAGTGTACATAGAAAACCCTATAGATTCCGCCAGAAAACTACTTGTCCTAATAAGTAAATTCAGAAAAACAGCGGGATACAAAATCAATATTCAGAAATTGAAGACATTTTTGTACACTGACAATGAAACATCAGAAACAGAAATCAGGACAAAAAATCCAATTTGCTATAGCAACAGGAAAAATAAAGTATGTAGGAGTAAGCTTAACCAAGGAGAGGTAAAAGTTCTGTACTCAGAAAACTACACAGTGCTGAAGAAAAAAAATTAAGAAAGATACAAACAAATGGAAGCATTTACTGTGTTCATGGATTGGAAGAATTAACATCATCAAAATGTCCATTCTACTCAAAGCAATTTATGGATTCAACACAATCCCTATTAAAATACCAATGACATATTTCACAGATAGAGAACAAACATTTCAAAAATTTGTGTGGAATCATAAATGGCCCCATATAGCCTCAACAATTTTGAGAAAGAAGAACACAGTAGGAGGGATCACAATAACTGACATTGAATTATATTACAAGGTCATGGTAATCAAAACAGCCTGGTAGTGGCACAAGAACAGGCACATAGATCAATGGAACAGAATAGAGAGCCCAGAAATAAACCCTTGTCTCTATGGTCAATTAATATTCAACAAGGAGGGCAGAAGCATAAAATGGAATAAAAATAGCCTCTTCAACATATGGTGTTGAGAGACCTGGACAGCTACATGCAAAAAAATGAAACCTGACACCAACTTACACCACACACAAAAATAAACTCAAGAGGAAAAAAGACAAATATAAGTCATGACACCATAAAAGTCCTAGAGGAGAACATAGGCAGGGAAATCTCAGATATTCCACGCAGCAATATTTTCACCAATATGCCCCCTAGAGCAAGGGACATAAAGGAAAGAATAAAAAAATGAGACTTCATCAAAATAAACAGCTTCTGCATGGCTAAAGAAAAATCAGCAAAATGAAAAGGGAACCAACCATATGGGAAAATATATTTGCCAGTGACACCTCAGACAAGGGTTTGATCTCCAAAATATATAAAGAACTCATACAACTCCACTCCAGAAAGACGAACAACCCAATTAAAAAATGGGCAAGGGACCTGAACAGACACTTCTCCACGCAGGACATATGCAGGGCCCAGACACACATGAAAGGATGCTCAGTATCACCAGCTATCAGAGAGATGCAAATTAAAACCCCAATGAGATACCACTTCACACCAGTCAGAATGGCCATCATAAACAAATCAACAAACAACAAGTGCTGGTGAGGATGTGGAGAAAAGGGAACTGTAGTACACTGTTGGTGGGAATACAGACTGGTGCAGCCACTGTGGAAAACAGTATAGGATTTTCTTTGGGTTTTATAAATGAAAATAATATTGCCCCTCAGGATTGAGCTAATGTGCTTTATGAAGGAAGCTCATTGGTGTTTTGTAAGCTCTTTCCTTATTAACAATGCCAAAGGATACGAAGAAATTAGTACTAACATTTTTTTTAATGCTAAAACTAGGCAACTGCAATCATTTTGTTCTCAATAGATATTTTTTCTTATTGCAAAAAGGTTACCAAGAAACAAGAGGTATATTCTTCTTTTCCTCTCAGATATACACAGTACTATGGGATATTAGGGAACAAGACAGTCATCTTTCTATCATATATTGATAATGAAGTTAGAAAAGAATAAGAACCTGATTGCAGGTTTTAATCACCTGCAATCAACTCCTCAGCATTAGGAAGTCCAGGAAAGAACACTAAATGGATTTCAGTGAGGGTGTTTGTAATCAAGTGGTTTTCTGTATGCTTTACTGATGGTATAATTTTGACCAATAAATGGTGGCTGCTATGTGTTTTACCAATGTAGGGATGGGCAGAGGAAGAGTTCACTGGATTGTTCAGAACATCTTGCCTATCAGGCCACATCCTCCCTGTAAGACAATGGGGCAAACTGAACCCATGATATTGCACTATAGTTCCTGTTGCCTTTCATCGATCGTGTCAGGGGGAGAAAAAATAATCTTCCCTCGACCCTTCTTGGCCCAGCACCCTGTAATAAAGGCAGATTAATAAGAAAAAAGCCAATAGAAGTTTATTAACATTTATATGTCTTGTGTACTTTGGATATATCCAAGGGAAAATGAGTAATACATAGCAGTAGTTCAGAACTCTGGCTTACACAGCATCCTCAGCAAATAACAATAATTTTGTGGAGAAGTTACAGAGCAAAGGAAGGCAGTTTTAGCTTCCAAGAGTGACAAAGTATGGGGAGGTAAACTAATGATAGATAAAGCCCTACTAAAGTTCGTTATGTAAGGTCTCTAGAGCCGTATCCAGGCTGATAGGGTCTGAGTTGCCTCTGGTGATTAACTTTTGTTCTTCCTGGTAGAGAGGGAAGGAAAGGTACTTTTGAAAATTTATTTTGGGGGCTTTTATGCAAATAGGGGGAGGGCAGGGAACTTTTCTTGTATCTATTTCTTCTAAATTACCTTTAGCTCAAAATATTCCTCATGCCCATGTGGTGTTATTTGGGATGGCATATTCTACTACCCTTTAATTGATACTGGGGCAGGGGGAGATATCTTCTGAAGGGGACCAAAGTTTTACCACCCTAAAACTACCTTGTGAAATATTGATTTTAAGCTAGTTATTAAGAAACAAAAGACTCAGGAAAAATCTTTGACCCTCCCCCTTTCCTGCCTAAGAGATTCAGGTGGAAGAGCCTGCCCCAGGAAGGAAATTTTGGGATGGTTGCCTCAGCCTAATTTGAATTGAGTGTGGTGGGTGGGGAGATCCGGACAGGGGTCTGGCAGCTGGATCACACCGAGACTCACTGTTTCTGTGTTGCCTGACAGCAATCTGTCCGCCATGCGTGTTCTGCTCTTCCACCATTACTTGTAAATTTCCCATTTTCACGTCTGAAGTACCCATTCCCTCCCTTCTCTCCTTTGTCCAAAATGTGATATATACCCATTTTTTCCTTACCGCCTTTGATATTTTCATGATTATGTGAATTCCCAGTGTGCACCCATTAACATTTTATTTCCTCCTGTTAATCTACTGTATGTCATTTAAACTATTAGCCCAGCTGGAAGAACTTAGAAGGTGGGAGGAAAAGTGTTTCTTATTCTAATCCCCAAGGTCCTCACCTAGGACAGGTATGAAAAGGCTCTTCAAAGATCTCTGATGAATTTTTATTAGATCTATAACCTATGTCTTTCCTCAAGCATGTTCTTTGTGGAGTTCTTTGAAATGACATTCAGATGGGAGGGTACGCACATGGACTTCCAGAAATAGCTCTAATTTGTTAAAATTCAGCTTCCCATTTGGCAGTATGTGTGGCATAGATGAGATTATTATGACGAAATATTTGCTGCCTTTTCCCAAGGACGGATTATGCTGCCCTAGCCCACTGGTGTCCAATTTGCTTAATAAAGTGTGAGTGGTAGCTTTGGTCACCTGTGTGTGTGTCATCAAGGTCTACTGCAATGACCAGTCACATTCTGGCTACAGGCGACCCTGGAACAGTTCCAGAGAGATCATGCCCCAAGGTGGACAGAAGCCTTCAAAAAAGAATAAAGCTTTGTTTTCATAAACTACTGAGATTCAGGGATATTTGTTACCACAGCATAACCTGGTTTATGCTGAGACACTGGCCTTCATGGAGGTTTGAGGAGGAGTAAAGGGAAACTGTCATTTGACAATGACTCTAAGTTCTCCCTAGGGGGACTGTTAGAGTAACACGCATGATCAAAACTAGGGTGAAATGTATTTGGGATCCAGGATAAATATTCTCCCCTTTCATATCTCTCAGTTAACCTTTTTTTGCCCCTGAGGTTAAATGACTGTTTGCCTAATGGCTTTCCAGTTCTTCCTTTATTCTCTGCCAAGGTGTGTAGACATCTTAGTTTAGAAGAGTTGCAGTTATGTGAGTATGGTAGAGTCAGAAAGAAAAGCAGAAGGCGTTTCCTCAGCACAGTGTGCCTAGCGTTTTTAGGTAAGGTGAGGAGCATAAGCCCCAAGGTTCCTTATATGATTTTAAAAAATACCAGATACACAAAAGAGACAACCACTAAGCATACATGACAGTACACTGTGGATAAAGCTCTAAGCAGAAAGATGTGAGAAGAGGTTTTCCTGCTCATAATAACAGGAACATACTCATTAGGCTCTCAGCTGCCGCTCAAGCCCCAGAAACTTCAGGTATGACTGAAGCCAGGCTAGAGTTAGCAGGAACACCTAGTGTTCTCGCAAAACAGTTTGAACTCAGTTTATAATGATTTAGGGCAAGGTGAATGGCCCTGGTCTGAGGTTACACATTTTGTCTCAGTGGGATCAGTTCATTAGCATGATTCTTCTCTCCATTGCAGAAGGAACTTTGATTACAAATGTCAGAAACCCATTCTCCCTAAGTTGGATTAAAAGAATTTTTTTACCATTTGTGAAGTCAATTCACAAAAATATTCAAGGTTAATGCTTCAGTAATGGTTAGATTCAGAGATTACAAGTCGTCAGAAATCTCTCAATTCTTCCCATCTTTGCGCTGGTTTCCTTCTCAAAGATGCTCTCATCATATGGTAGGAAGGGTGGCTACTGGAAACTCTAACCTTAAATCAGTCATATTATTTGAGATCCCAGAGAGGACAATGTCTCTTGTCAAAAATAGGTAGTCACGAGAGAGCCTCCGATGAAGTCATCGTGGGTCATGTCCCAATTGTTGTGGCTGAGGATGCAGCGCTCTGATTACCCAGGTTGGCCCGATGTGCCACACGTGCAGTAATGAGAGGGGAAAGTCTCAGCCACGCTGTACAGAGTGGGGTTTCTACAAGACAAGGAATTCAATTATGAGAAGAAGGGAGGAGGAAAAACATGCTGGGAAGACAAAGTCAGTGCCTAGACCAGAACGCCACCTATGTCTCCTTTGGTTGGGCGACCTGGTAGTCAAATGGAACCTGATCCTTGGTGTTGCAATTTGCCTGTGCTCTGGAGTTCCAGACTTCACTACCGGTGGGAAAGGTTTAGTCATTGAAGCATGGGCATTTTTAAATGCCTTATTCTCAAATATTACAACCTGTCGATAAGGCAAAGTTGAGTTTATTGCTTTTTTTTCTTTTTGGTAAAAGAAAATACAAGTTCCGAAATTATGGTAGTGTCTTAGGGGGAAATGGAGGATTGGAATTTATTAATAATTGGAACTAAGGTGTATCTTTCAACATGAGCATTGGGGGAAGGAAGAGGGCATAATTAGAACTGGGTAAGACCCATCATATTGCAGTTTAGGATTGGTAGAACCTTCAAGGCAAGATTTTAGGTGAAGAACAGTCTTAGGATATAATTGCCTATTGATGTATTCTACTAAAGAGTTGATGGAAATTTCTGTAAATAAGGAAATTTCTGTAATGAGCAATAATATTACGTGCCTGGGTGAGATGCTCAGAATAGTAAAGGTATGTGGATGAAGACAATAGAGTAGTAAAGTTATGTTAATGTAGTCAGTCAGCTCTGTGAGTGGAGGTGTTTTGTTTCTCAGCTGCATGTGGGTATAGATGGTTTTAGCTCTCAGCATCTTTTGGCCTAAAAAAATGACGACCTAGTATGATTGCATAAAAACGATTTTTCAACCACTTGAGTAATAAACATTCATTTCAGGTGATAAAAAAATTAATTAATTAAAAAAATGAAAGGAGCTTTTCAAGGTAAAATGACTTTTAAAAAACTTGAATAAATGTTTTTTATCACCATTCTCTCAGATATTTTTATGAAGACGGTTTTTACATGCAGGTTTGTGTTAACCTTGATGTATCCTTTGTCATTGAGAAGACCCATTTTAAACTCACTTAGGTTTTCCTCCTTATTTTTGGAGAGGCCTCCCTCGGCTTATCGCTCTTACGGTGCTGGAGCAGCTTCTGCCCTGGAACTTTATTCTTGGTATTATTGGTAACACCCTCCTCGGGTTTTCTTTCTGGCACTCGACTGCAGTTTAGGGTGGCAGCATCAGCTGCGCTCTCTTTTTCCTTTAGCTTCCTTCTGCTCCACCCAATAGCATGTAATATACCTTGATTTAGGTAATGTGGATTATCTAACCTGGATTCAAAGGGTTCAATAATTTAGGGACACAGCTATTTTTAATATTGCTTGTTATCCTCTTTATAGGTATGCTATATATTCGATTGGATTTTCAGAGAATGGAAGTAGAGCTCCAGTGTAAAACACACCAAACCGTAGTGTAAATAGAAGTAAATTTGTTAGAAATAAATTGCCTTTTATGATATTTTGAGTGTCTTTCCTGTTAAGTGAGCCATCTGTTATCCTCATTGTTTCTCTCTATATTGTTTCTTCCTTCTGCCATGCATTTCCCAGTTCTCGGGTCTTCTCACTCAGGCCTGTGGGCATCTCCCCAGTACTGTATCAGCAGCAGGTCCAAATGAGCAACGGTTGGGATGCTTTTTTCTAGGGGCTGTTGTTTCTGATCGGAAGTTCAGCTGGAACAGAAACATTGCATTTCAATGAGCCACCAGGGAGGTTTCTGGTCCTTTCTTGTGTCTGAGGATTGCTGCCATCCACCCTCCGAGAGGGGTTAGCTACACTCAGAACACAACACTCTTCACACTGAAGTAAATAACACTGCAGCTTTTGAGCCGTAAGAGGGAAAACATTATCTACAGCGGGTGAGAGTCTCATATAGAAAGTCACGGAGGAAAGCTTGAGCAATTTAGACTCGAGTGTCATTCAGAGTGTACTTATTGCCCAAATGGAGTTTCCCCTTTCCTGGGTAAATGCGCAAGCACATTACATGTAGCAAGAGAGAGAGAAGAGAGAGAGAGATACCACTTCGTGCATGAAAATATTTTCTGCAAAGCAAAACAATGACAAGATTGGATCTATAAAGAAAGTGCCTGTCAAGGCAAAATGGCATCCTGCCAAAGTTGAACAGGTAAAGAAGACTTCATTCAAGACTATTGCAACAGGAGAGAAAGGCCAGAACACCTATTGGCTTAATTCTGCTGAAACAAAAGGCTGAAGAGTTTCTAAGAACTGAGGTGGAGAGGATCACAGGCCATCTGTGTTTGCTAATTGATAGTACCCATAGGAAAACTAAACTTTCTCTTATCTTCCTGATAGGGGCTTTACAATTCAGAGCAAGGGCCCCACCCTCCCATGGAGACTGGGAGATGGGAGAGCTGTCTACATTAATGATTATATTTCAAAGAGATGGTTTCCACATCCTTGAGAAAGGTATGTCTAGGGTTGTAAAACTAGCCAGAGCCTTGGAAAAGAAATGTATATACATATATACATTTCAAAGGAGCAGGGCAGGAATTTACAAGTTTTCTGAAGTAAATGCCCTAAGGAAAAGGAGGTCATGTGCTTGGAAGCAGGGAGAAGGTTGTCTGAAATTTGGTCAAGCCGAGGAAAAGATTAAGGCCACCTTGTTACTTTCCTAGAGAATACCTCCTACATCCCTCCGTAAGCTTCTTCATGGACAGAAAGATACCTAAGTTGTCATCATATGGGATGTGCTGTGGCACATTTAACATTTATGAGGTAGGCTGATGTGTGTAGAGGTTGAGTTGAAGCTTCAGGGGCCACTACGGCCTCCAACCTGTCCCTTGTGGCCTTGGCTGTCAGCTTAAATTCTTCCTCTTAGCCATTTATTCTTTTGGATCTTCACTTTTACCTTGGGGTTCTGTCCTTACAAACAAGCATATATTTGATTATGGATGTAATATATGTATACACATTTTATTATATATTACATTTTTATGAATGAATGAATTTATTTCCTCTTTGAAAGAAGATCAAGAATAGCCTCCTAGACTTTAGTGCTTAGGACATAAAAAAAAGATTAAAGGGGTGTGGGAGGAGGGAGAAGTATTTGTTGCATTGTTACTATGAATCAGGCACAGTGTTAAGATCTCTACTGTTACTGAGCCATTCATTGCAACCACCGTATGAAGTAAGTGTGGTGATTCTCATTGAAAATGTAAGTGAGCCCAGAAATTGATGTCACTTAACAAAGCCACACGGCTAGTAAGTATTGGAGCTGGGATTCTAATACAAGGCTGTAAGAAATGGTCTCTGCCTCCAGTTTTGATGTTTGACCACTGACACCTTTGAGGTGCCACCTCCCACCTTTTTCTTTCCATCCCACATCTAAGCCAGTCCATATAAAAGAGGAATCAAATTACACAAGACCGTGCCCACAAGCCAGGCACCCGTGGTCCCACCCGCTAACCTTAAAAAACGCCAAAGCCACTCACCTATCCCTTCTCTCAAGCTGCTCCCAATAAGGTTGGGTGTCTATCCAGCTCCATCAAAAATAATCCCACCGTGTGGGAAATAAAACTTTTTGTACCCTCTTTATGATGTATGATGTCATCAGTTTTGATGTTTGAGTCAATTTGGGTGTGGGATTCCTCTGCAGGCAGAGCAGCCACAAAACAAAGGCCGTGCGAAACAGAACGGGGAGTTGGGGCTGACGCACGCACATGCACATGCACACAGGCACGCACACTTCATGTTGCGGTGGCCGAGATTCTGCATGTGTGCAAGCCACACAGCCCCCCCACCCACCCCGCCCCGTGCCATGAAGAACACTCAGGCAGAGAAAATGGGGAAAAAATCCTTTGACATAGAAGCTTTCAAACCTGATTTGTACTGATTCTGTGTGTTTAAATTTGATTCAGCTTCCTTTCCACATACTTTTGGTTCTTACAATTATAAATTGTAGTCTTGCGGAGATAGTGTGAACTTAAGTAAACTTTATTGCAATTATGATTGGTTAAGTGGTTTAAAGCCTGTTTCCTTATTCTGAGCTCTGTTGTTATGAATATAATGAATTTTTTAAAAAACAGAGCAACTGTTGCCGAGCCAGGAGACAAATGCTATGATGCAGTAGTGAGGGTAGGCTGTCTTATGCATCTTCTGAAAGGTTTAGTCGAAGAATTGTTCTCGTGGGAAGTGAACATCTGTTTTATTTAGCTTCCCCTTCTCCAGTTCTCTGATAACAGAACTGGTTTTTCTCTAAGGAAGCTATTTCATATGTTGCAACAGAGATAAGTTCTTTAACTACATAAAATCTGCCCCAGACACAGGGGTGGACAGAGAGGCTCAGCTTGGACTATAAAAATGCTTTATCCTCCTGAACCTAACAGTGGGCTTAAAAATGGGCACATATCTCAATTCCGGCCAATGTGACACCTCCCCGGGAATCTTTCTGCCAGAACCCTCAAAATAACAGTGTCATTCACTGGGGTTTTGAGGCTGGTAGGGTATGATGAAAGGGCTGTCACAGGTGATTGTTCACACATGACCGCTCTTACTACCTGAGAGGAGATTCATGGAGAGATAGAAAAAGGCACAGGGCTCGACGATGTAATTCCTAAAACCAATTGTCTTTGGACGTTTCCATTAACATAAGCCGTTGAATTCCCTTTTAGTTCCTAAGCTAGTTTGAGGTGAGTTTCTGTTACTTGTGATCAAAAGTCTACCCAGTACATCTGTAAATACACTGTGCCATGAAATAGGGACTAGGTAAAGTGATAGAATAATTTATCGTCCAAATCAGGACATTTTTGAAAGTCAAAGTGAACACTCTTCATACTTGTACAGAGCAACAGGTTATACGGGAACTGTCTCAGGCCAACCAGGGTGTATATTAACCCCAATAACTAAGGTGTTACTATACCTTGTTAGGAATCTTCTAAACCTCGTAGTAGCTTCCTCCATGTTCACAGATTTTTGTAATGTATTCTTTACGTGTATGGAGACAGCTTGTAAAAATAAATGCCACTGAAGATTGTGTGCCTGGGCCTTCACCCTCTACCCACCATTTATATATAACCTTTAAAAGATTTATAAGTTCGCGGAGAGGGTAGGTTACAGATATATTACTTGGAGTAATAAACAAAAGCTGTCTGTCCACATAGGGAACCCAGAGTGAAGAGGGGACAGGTAAGTGGTCCTAGGTGACATACAAAGTGGATGTGGTGGCAAGCACAGATAAAGAATACTTACTTCCTTGTTTCTTTCAAATTACAGAAACCATCTTGGTTCTTCATGTAACAATGTGCTTAGCCACACGGGGTAAAATGTAATTGTTCTAGGCAATCACAGCAAATTAGTTCACCTTTGTTAGAGAATGATCTTTAGAGAGCTTTTCATCTACTTATGCCCCAAAGGACGGGCTTCAGAAGGAGTCTCTTCATGACTCCCAGCAAAGCTCTTCTTTCCTGAAATGAGAGAGGCATAAACAGATGTCCTTTTGCTTCTGGACTGCTTTCCCAATGATATTCCCTGTCTTGGTGCTGGTGTGTTAGGACTCTGAACCTGTGACCGTGATTTGCTGTCCGCGGGCAGTAAGCCTGAGGATGGGAAGCAGTGTGTTGAGGACGGGGGTGTGAAAGCTTGGAGAGCTCATGGTTTGTTTTTTTAAAAAATTTTTATGGTATTTATTCCATTACCATTTAACCCTCTTATACTCCCCTCCCCCCATTATCCATGCCCATGAGTCCTTTTCTTTTCTTCCTGATCCCCCCTTGGGTTCCTTAACAGCTTCACTAAGTTGTGGGGTCAGCCCTGGGATTTCTGTCTTCAGACTTCTTGTTAAGTAAGCAAATTGTGTCCTTATGAGTTAAGCTATTATCAAGGGAGTGTTCTGTTATGTTCACCTGCATGTATCCTAATTAACATAAGAGACATATATTCAACACCAGGCTACCAGTATCCCATATCATGGTCATAGTCTACTAATGGGAACATTCTGCAACAATTTTCACTAAGTCTCACAGCAATACAAATGCTGCCCCTATATTTTCAAGAAATTTAGAGCTGTCTAGACAGACCTCCTATTGCCTGTCTAAAGAAATCGCCCTCTCCTAACCCCACCTGTCTCATGCCCTTTCTCTCTCTATCTTCTTCCTGGTACAGCAAATCATTCTTCAAGGGTAGGTATGGAAAAAAGGCGATAAACACATGTTAATGAGAAAGTTACAAATACCTACCTTTGTGACTTTCGGATCATTTCCTTACTGAATTCAGAGTCATAGCTACTGTTGTAATGAAGGGAGCTAACTGACTGGCTTTTCTAAAAGCCCTTCTAAACCCGTATCCACTCCAGGATACCAGGGTTTACAGTGAAGCCTGGAGCAAGCAGTGAGGGCCTTTTTCTCTCTTTCCGCGCTTCGCAGAGAACAAGGTCATCTTGGGGGATTGAGCTTTTCACACACTACTGCCTTCCGTTGCATGGTGGCAGAATGGGCATTGGTATGGCCATTGGGAAGCGTGGGCTGTCGTCACAGCCTGCCTTATCATCGGCGCTGTCTGCCAACCAACACACCTTATGTCAGCCCGTAGGAAAGTTCAGGTTTACAATTTGTAAAATGAGGAGTTTGGATGAGAAAATTTAGAGTTCTAAAATTGCATGCTCAGAATTCAAAGACTAACTTCATCCCCGGCAGTTAGGCTTTCAGAGCACAGGCTGGCCTCTGTCTGTGGTCAGCGGTGGCTTGGAAAGTGGCGTGGAGAAGGTGGCATACTGAATAATGGCTCCTGAAGCAACCCATGACCTGGTCCTTGGAAAACTGCACAGTATCTTATCTGATAAAAGGGACTTTGTGTGTATGATTACATTAAAAATCTTCAGAAGGGGAAATTATCCTGAAGTGTCTGAGTAAACACTCAATGTAACATATTCTTGTAAGAGAAGGGCAGATGTGACTATGGAAGAGGAGAAAGGTATGGGACCACACTGCTGGCTTTGAAGGTGGAAGGAGGGCTATAACCATGATATATAAGCTACGCAGCTCTAGAACCTCGAAAAGGCAAGGATACAGGTTCTCTTCTGAAGCTTCCGAAGGAATGTAGCCCTGCCAACAGTATGATTTGAGACATCTGACCAGAACTCCAAGAAAATAACTTTGTCTTATTTTAAACCACTAAATTAGTGGTAGTTTGTTACAGTGGCACAGGTACATAATCCAAGAAAGAGAATGAAGCCTTATTGACATTGCTAGGAGTATGGACCAGGGTACATGAGATAGACTGTTCTGAAGGGAAGTGATTGGTGTCCCCCAGCTACAGCTTCTGGCTTAGAAGGGTGCAAATATGAAAACGTAAAAATAACTTTGTAATAAATTGGTATTTTCCGCTTTTATGTGAATATTGACCTCTTTTAGGGAGTCTCTGATACGTGCTGACAGGTTGCTCTTAGCTTTCCTGTTAGTTACAGACAATAGCAGGCTTGGGGTGCTCATGTTCCACATTTACCTCATGTAGATGGGGTTTATTACAAGCGGCCTCTAACTGACGGCATGTATCAGAATGATTTAAGAAGGTTGTAAAAGTACATGCTGGAACCTTAACTGATGTACCCAATGAGAATTTCCTTAAGCGTTTATTTTTATATTCCTCCCCAGAGATTATAAGTTACACAAAACGGTGAAAATATGAGTTACTGCCATTGACAGATATAATTTGAAATAAGCCCCAAATAGTGCTTCTTTCGTCACACATTTGACACACTTGTGGTTCTCGCTCTGTCATGATGCCCATGCTCTGGTGATGGCAAATATAGGGAAAGCCATGGCAAAAGGCCCAAATATTCCTTCACAGTGCATTAAATAATGCTAAATATGAGATTCATTACTAAAATGCTGACTGTTTTAGGAAATTGCCAGTCTGTGTTAAGCTGGATGGCATCTCATCAAATTTGATTTAATCTGTTTGCTGATGGGAGAGACAGAAAATATTGCTGTTTTATTCCAATTTATACACACGTTAAATTGAATCATATAAAATTACTGTTTTTGTAGGTCAAAAATATCTGAATGCTAGCAATTCCATATGGTTTAACCTATCAAGTGAGTTCATTAGTAAATGAACTCCAATCAAGCAAGCTAAATTATTTCAGTACTTTTTTAAAAAATGAAATTTATTAAGTAGATAAATAATAATATAGGTTTCATGTAATTGAAAATAATCAAGTAGATAAAAAATAAACTGTAAGCTACAATTCTGTGTAGTATTACCCTTGTTTATTTCATTCAACCTTTCCCAGACATGAATTTGTTTCTCCCTATACAATGACTTTGTACCTGTTTATTGAATGTGTGAATGTTACTATTTTATATAAATGAATAACAATCAGAAATCATGAATGTATTGTGTGTCTTTAAAATTTTGTATTATGATACATACTGTGAGTGAGTTTATTATATATACTGTTAGGAATGGGCTCGGTGTAGGTGTAGCATAATAGAAACATTATGGGAACCAGAGGAAGAAGACTGGGTAGGAGTCCAGATCTGCTACTTGCTTTAACTTTCTCATCTACAAAATGGAAAAAAAGAATACTTACTTCCTAGAATTTCTGTGAGGCTCAAACGGGTTAATGTATATGTAGATATTTGTAAATCATAAAACATTAAGGTATCATCGTGGATATAAAATTAGTACACACTGAGGATTCACCATCTGTGCAAGAACAGACAAAAGTTGTTTCTAAGATACTAATTGGGTAGGGTTTCTTAAATTGACAAACAGGACTAGTCATGCATTAAGAAAGAAGGTTTACTCTTTGGTAAAGAATTGATAACTAACAAGTATGAGTGATTTGTGTGGAAAAACAAGGTCTATTCATAAAATAAATAGTAAGGTAAAAATAATTAGCCAACAATGACATTTCAAAAAGAATAGTTGCTTTTTTATTTGAAGGATAAATTAAAATCTTCACTCCTTAATTTTGCCTAAACGTCTTTGTTTTTGGGGGGGTACGAATTTATTTTATGCAATTATTCTCATAAGGACGTTTTCTTGCTGTTCTTGTTTCTAAGAGAGCGAATGAACCAGATGATGTCGGGAGATGAAACACACACTGACGCTATCGCTTCTGTATCCTGGGTATTACAGACGCTACATCTACACGGCGCTGGTTTTATTGCTTGCTTTTATTTGTGTTGCACTTTAAGAGCATTGTAATGTCATTAAAAATTATTTCATCAGGGTAATTAGTGAGATAGCATTTTGCAAATGAGCATATTTTTACTTCTTTTATTTCTGTATTATTTTATTCATTACCATTTCTCTTGTAAGAGAGGAACAAACATATAAATAGACCTTTTCAGTATGTGTCGACACGGCCTGGAAATAGAACAGCCCAGGGCACTACGCAAACGCTTTGAGAGTACCTGGGTGGTGGGAGGGCTATGGAGGCTTCTCAGAGAAAAGGGCATTCTGGCGGAGCCCTGAGTAATAAATAAATTCACCCATGGATGACAGGGGTCTGTGAGTGTTGGAGTGGTTGATGGAAAGGTGACAAAAAGATGTGCACGAAAGAGAAGACAGCAGTGGCACAGGTGAAAAAACAGGAAACACCACAGGATGTGGAATTAGAACTATAATCAGTTTAGTATTCCTGGGATAAAAAATTTTAACAGGAGGGATTCAATGACTCTGATAATTTTATGGTTTGTGGTTCCTTCATGGAGGAGGAACTTCCATTAGTATAACACACCTCTCCTCCCTCCCCCACTTGATATCCTTCTTGGGGTGAGTAGGGGTGACATACTTAGGTTTGGAAGGAGAAACTAGAAATGTATAGCCCTTCTCCCTTCTCTCTGTTCTTGGTGTGGAGCCAGGCTGACACAGGGCATTATCTGCCCTCTCTGGTTTTTCTTCATGTCTTGTTGACAAGGACAGATCTTGTCCTTAAGTTTAGGGTGGGGTTGAGTGGCAGGGAAGTTGGATGCAGTTTTAAGGTGGGTTAATTAAATTTATAATTATTAGAATATGTATTCGGACATAAGTTTTGAGACATAATTTGGGGAAAGAATTTTGGGGAGCAAAATATATACTATAGAAGTTTCGGGTGGGGCCAACGCCTTGAACTCTATTGTTTGGGGCCTTGGTCTGTGTGGAAGCTTGCACTAACCTGCAAGTCTGATTTCTGCTGTCATGCAGTTGGCTTTTACTTCTTGCAGGCTGGGAAAGGGACTTCAGTTTTGGTCCTAATGAATTTTGACTTTGATCGTTGAACAGACCAAAACTTATGGAAGTTTGTCCACAAGTCAGTGACTCTTTGCATAGGGGCAATATTACATAAGGTCAATTGGAATTGAGCAAATGGAAGGCAGCTTCCAGCAATACTGAGAAGTAGCTCATGCATTGGTGAGAAGTAACTCAGGCATCAGAGAAGGTTCGGGGTCTCTTAAGCTGCACGAAAGATTCAGGGTTACTTAGGTCTCAGCAAAGACAGAGGATTCAGAGACATTTAGCAGATTCTGACCACACTAGCTCAGGAAAATGCAGCTCTCTAGGACAAAGTCTCCGTTGTCCATGAGGTTACCCAAAGGAGCCATGGTTGTGATCGTAGGGAGCAGCCTCAGGAAAGCGAGAACTATTTTGCCTCACGAGGCTACTGATCTCCCCTCCAGTGGAAAATACCATCTGCTCTAAAGAGGGCAAATGGTTGAGTTTGAGTTAAAAGAATAGGTTTGGAAAATCATTTTCCTTCCATTTAGTCTAGTCCTGAGGAGTTGGAATGACTTTATGTGATCAGTGACCTTGAAAAGAGATAACGGCAAATGTGGATGACCTCCCTTTTTCTTTTCTTGGGAGGAATCACATGTTTCACTTTGTGATGGAAATAGTCCTGCAGTGATTCAGGGATGCTAGGAGGTCTGACTAATTCCAGTCTTTATTATGAGGAATTCCTCTGACTAAATAAAAGTCCCATGCTCCAGTCTAATTGTTATTAGTAATAAGATATTTTGTCCACAAATGGTGACTCCTTTTTTCTGAAAAGCCATGGTGTTCAGAATCCAGGCTAAGAGGCATACTGTCTATGTTCCTCTCTAAGAAGCACCCCCAAACCTGGATAAAACCTGGTGATGGGGGTCTTGCCTATATCTATTCATTAAATGACTCTTTTCTGAATGAAAAACTTTAATGGCAATTGTCATCATACAGGAGAACTGTTTTCCAGAGATGATTTATCATGTATTCTCCAAAAAATTCCCCCTTCATTCCAGAGTGCCTGATTCCATACATGTGGCTCTTAAATAAGTGGATAACTTCATTTTTATGTTCAAAATTTTCAGGGGTGCTCATTTCCCTCTAAAAAAGGAATAAGGTCTGCCCAGACATCTCTTGGTAAGAGGTGTTGTTTAACTGAGCAAGGGACACTGGGCACAATGACAAATCCATGAAAAAGTGCACAATAAATTATAGAAGTTGTGGTAGTTGTATTTATTTTGATAACTAAATCTCCTCCCCATAGATGGAGACCTTGTCACCTAAACTAAATACCTGTCACTCTAACCTAATTTATGTCTGCTGGACTGCAGATTGGGTACAGTGATGTTACTAAATGTACCTTATTAACTGTACCATAACCTGCTGAGACCTGGCTCTAAGGATTAGAATATAATACAAACTTGATGTATTGAAGTTTGGACCAGAATCAGACCTAACAATTTTTATATGGATTTATGAACTTTTTAAAATGGTTAAAATTTTAAATTAAAAGCAGACATCTCACAAAATCTAAATATACACTAGATTATTTATTTTTTATTCTAGAATGCTTTTTAAAAAAGATACTAATTAAAATTGCTTAAATAATAGGATAATGAGAAAATATGTAAGGTAGCAGAATACTAGTTCAATGGACACTTAGCACCCAGTTTATAAAATAGAAATTTACTATTACCTTTAAAACTCTAATGAGTTCTGAATTTTGTATATAATGTTTACCATTTGTTAAAATGTTTTTCATATATTTATTCTTATGTAAACATAAAATATCTAGGCTTTATTTACTGATTAGCCAAGTCAGCTCTGTCAAAACTCTAGTGTTTATTCGTACATGAGAAAGAGGGATGGATAGTCTGACTTTCTATTGTATGCCATTGATCAATTTGTCTTTCAGTATTCTAGTTTCACAGTTTTAGTTATAGCTTTGGAATGCTATACCTTGACACACATTTTCGATATTTCAATTTTTTTTTGTTTTTTTCCCTCAGCATCCCTGTAGGATGTCTTGATTTTGCCTTTTGTGTCACTGAATCTATTTTCTAAAGTTCAGTTCTGCTTTATTTAGCATCCAACACATACTTTAATTCAACTATTGCAATTTTAGTTTTCTTACTTTTTTTTTTTAGTCTCACCTTGTCATCTTATTACATAATTTCCTTGTAAGAAGAAGTGGCTTCCAGAGCATATAGACACAAACATCTGCTAAGAAAAATAAAGAAAGAGCGGTTTTAATGCAAAGAAAATTAAAACATCACCACTCCCAGACATGTGGATGTATTCTAGTTAGGATGCCCTGCCAAACATCTGCTAATATCATGTTCTGACACCAGTAATAAATCCTTATTAGGGATCTGTATTCCTAATAAGGAGACGTTTGGGTGATATATCACATAGGTTGTGAAATAAACCACCCCAAATCTTAGTAGCTTAAGACAACAACATTTATTACACTTGCTATTGGGTGCATCAGAAATTTGATCTGGGTTTAGAATGATCCTCTTGCTTGCCTGAGCTCATTCATTAGATTGAGGCCAGTGCCAAGTGAGCTAGGGGCTGGCTGGTCTAGCAGTCTCATGGGGGCAGCTCACCTCTGCTCCCTAGGCAGTCTCATCACCCTTGGGCTAGCTTGGGCTTGCCCATGTGGCAGCAGAGCAGGTTGCTAGGAGAAAGCAGAAGTGTTGCAAGGACTCTTATGTCTTAGGCTTGGAACTGGCACAGCATGGCTCCCACTGCTTCCTGTGGGCCAGAGCAAGTCACGGTGCCAGCCAGATTCAAGGGGAAGGAAAGGAGACTCTACCTCTTCATGGTAGGAAGGCAAAGTCATATTGCCAAGGGCATGGATACAGAAAGGAGTCCAGGATTGCGGCCATTTTTTTATAGTCTATCACAGGCAGTGTTCTGTTTTGAGTACTGATGTTCATTTTGAACAGATGCCATGCTGCTGTTCATTTCTCTATGTTTATTACCGAGGTGGAAAAGGTTTAGGCACAGCTGTTGGGCATGTAGTAAAAGGGTATTTCAATTGCCCTTCTCTCTTCTCACAACCTAACTGCTTAATGGCCTGGCTGAGCCTAAATTTCTTCATAATATTCTCTCCTTGAAAAGCCTGGTTTTCCTTGTGTGGTGAATGTTTTTTCTTATGTTTGTACTAATATTTTGCTAAGAAGTTGAGAGAACCTACATTAGGGATTGCTAGCCATTTTATTTTTTATTAAAAAAATTTTTTTACACACACACGATTTAAAGAGAAACTATACTTCATCTGCAAATTTAGAAGACCTCCATTAAAAGTAGGCCTACATTTCCCTTCCACAAACATCTGAAGCACCATTTCCTTCTACATACCTTCATCCTTAAAACTTCTAGAACTATGCTATCCAATACAGTAGCTGATAGAACATGGGACTATTGAGCACTTAAAACATAAAATAAGACGTGCTGTAGTGTAAAATACAGGCTGGATTTCAAAGACAGTTTGAAAAATAATTTGTGTATTATCTACACGTTAAAATGATAACATTTTCATTGTGTTGGTAAAATCATTTCATGTGTTTTATTTACCTTTTTAGTGTGGCAACTAGAAAATTTTCAGTGTTTATATATGATCAATTTGTATTTTCTTTTCTTTTCTTTCCCATTTGGTGTTGAGTTCTTTGGGTTCTTTTTTAAAATTTAATCTTTATGGTATTTTTTTTGCCCATTACCAATTCGCCCCGTTATACCTACCTCCACCAGCAATCACCAGACTGTTGTCCGTGTCCATGAGACCTTCTTCTGGTGGACTTAACCAGATAATGAGATTGCTATTTTTCTTTCCAGATCAGAAGGTTATGGGTTATATCTACTTGCTCTCACGACGACTACCACCATACCATGTTTTGACCACTGCTTCCTGGCACTTAATTTCCTGACAAAGTTACCTGACGAGGAAACCCAGGATTTCTTGAGTTCAATTTATTACAAGATAATACATCTCGGTCCCGCGCTCCTTGCTACCTGCACTGAGAGCTGCTATTGTTTCTGAGGTGATGTTCGAATTGGTTCTTGTTTGCTCTTCTGAACCTACATCAATCAGGCTGTCACTGTAGACATCCACATTTACATAACTAATGGCAATCCTGCTTGGTGTCATTTCAGTTTGTGCCAGGACGGGTGATCTCATTTACACACTGGTGACCTTCCAAATTTCACTTCTGTTAATTTGATCTGTAGGTCCTTCAAGTTCAAGCTGCAAGATTCCTGCCTGCTCAGAGAAATGCGCTCAAGACTCCTGCCAATGCCAGTTTCTGCTGTTTTTTTTCTTTTGTTTTTATTCATTGCCTCAGCTTTTTTTTTTTAACTATCTTATTGATTAAGCAATTTTTGCTCTGATATTTTAGCATCCTTGTGGCCTCACTTCTGTTTGCTGTGGAAGAGATAGAAACCCATGCTGTTCGTATCAGATTACTGCGCTGTGTTTCCCATGAGGGTGCCGGTGTCCACCCTGAGCCGCCGGATTGTCTGTTTGGATGGAACTGATTAATCATTCAAGATAAACGTTCATTCCTTTTAGTGAAATGAATAAACTTTTGCTTATTTTTTTCAAAAGCGAATTAATGGAACTGCTGGTTATTTGACTGGATGGGTTGAATATTCTGGTTTTCTTTTTTCTTTTTGGCCTAGGCTTTAAGAAGTCTCTGGTTTCCCATTTTTATCAATATTATTCAGAAAAGCCTACCTTGCAGTCATTCTGAGGAACTAGGCAGATTTTATTTACCATTTAGAAGGTGATGGCTTTATCAAATTAGCATTTTTTCCCCCATCAAACGTGCCTGCCAGTCAAGCCCAGAGTGTTGAACAAGGACCCCAGAGTCAGGCCCCTGATTCCGTCTCTTCCTGCCTGAATGTCAAGTCTCTATTTCTTCATCTGCGAACCACAGGTAATATCCACTCACAGAGCTGTAGGGGGTGTAACATAATGTGAAGCACCAAGAACTGTGTCCGGTAGAGAGAAAGCACTCGGTAAATTCTAGCTACCATTCCTATTTTCCTTCTTTAAATAGTATTAAAATATGCCCAGACTCAGGAAAAGATGTCCGTTTTGACCTCCCTAAAAACTATGTCCCCCTGGGGTGCCCCTGAGTCACCTTGGCCTGCATGGCTTTGCTCCAGGCTGCTGAGTTCCACTCTTCCGGCCCGTTTTGGGTTTGCTGTTGGTGGCAGAAACATTGCAAATCCCCCTGCTGTTTGGGAAAGACGAGCAGCAGGGTTTGCGGTTGCAAGGTCATTGAAAGGTGAAAACACCTGTCAGTCCTCGAGGTGCCAGGCTCAGGGCTCTGCCATGAGGACTGCAGGCTTTCTGCCTCCTGCATCAGAGAAACGTGTGTTCACTCCTGCTAATAAAACTGATAAGCTCAAGGACACTGAGACAAGACTGCTCCCAGCATCCACAAATGCAAGACAATCATGATTTCTTGGGGAAGATACCAGGAACAGTAACAAAGAGATAGACAGAAGGCAAAAATCTCCAGCTTTGATGGAATTATTACAGCCTGAACTTGCTGGCAAGCACACCTTATTAGGAGGAGCATGAAGTGGTGGAAATAGCACAAAACCAAGCATTTATATAAAAATAGACCATGCGGTAGCCACTCGGTGCACTTGAATGCTGCTTTCCGTCTTTGAGACTGTGTTTTCGTACCTGTAAAGTTAGGGTGGTGCTGATTTATGATCTCTAAGTCCTTACTGCTCCGACATTCCTTGTTTCCATTATAAAACACACAGGAGGTATCTCTGGAAAGGCTTCAGAACAATTGTGGAACCCGTTCAGCATCACTGTTGGCAGAAATCACGATGGGTATGATTTAGCGTGCTTCCCAGAGCGACTGCAAAGGATGTTGAGCCAAATTCCTAGGGCGCTGAAACACTGCCTGGCAGTGAGCTAGGCCTTTTTCCAGAACTGCTAAGTGGTACCTTTGTGACCTGACTGTGTTAATCATGAGTTGGGCACTTTGGGAGGTGTATTAGCTCATTGATATCTCTGGATGAAGACCAGGTTTGCTTTGGGGGAATAAATAAACATGGAAAAGAAATATGTTTGTTCTTTCATAACAAGTATATGAATCACTATCTGTCACACAAGTATGGGAGATATCAAGATCCAATTTTGTCCCCGAAACATAAACATATGTATAAACAGGGAGCATTTTAAATGCTTAATTAGACAGGGCGGGGGATGTTAGATCAGCTCCATGTCAGCATGCTGAAGGAATTAGATATTAAGTCCACTCTGTGGGATATATACAAAATAACTTGACACTTGTCCTGCACCTGTCTCCTAAAAATAATCTTTTTATTAGCATGAGAGAGGTCTAGGGTTATTCTCCAGATCTGAAGAGAGAGAACTTTCTCACAAGGAGGCAAAGCCTCTGGTAATGATTATATTGAAACACATAGGACGACCGCTTAAGAACTGCCTCAGCGGAAAAGCGATTGCTTCAAACAAGGACTCTCCAAATACACAGGGGGAATTTGCCTTTATGTCAGTTGGTATCCGGCTACCACCTCCCCAAACACGAACACATATACACACAAAGTTAAACAAGCTCAAACACATGGGAACATGCATATACATTCACATGTGCACATATGTTCACATACATACTTGCTTAATTTGCAAAGTAGTGTAGCATCCAAAGCTTGGGCTTCGGAAGTAGACAGGCTAACTTGAAACTTTATGGCTTTGATTTAGTTAGTCTCTTGATAAACCCAGAATGTCAGTAGTATTTACCTTATAGAGTTGTTATAGTACTATTGAAGATATATTGTATTAGTAAGAATGTGTACATGTGTGTGTGTACAGAGAGAGAGGTTTATTTTAAGGAATTTGCTCATGTGGTTATGGAGGCTTGGCAAGAACAAACGCCACAGGGTAAGCTGACAGGCTGGAGTCCCAGGGAAGAGGTGTAGTTTGAGTCCAAGGTTCCGCCTGCTGGCAGAATTTCCTCTTGCTCAGGGAAGGTCAGTCTTGGTTCTAGTAAGGCTTCAACTCATTAAATGAGGCCCACTCAGTTATGAAGGATAATACACTTTACCTGAAGTCTATTCATCTAAATGTTAAATCTCATTGAAAAATTCCCTGCACAGCTGGGTCCAGAACACTGTTTGATGTAATATTCTGAGCACTATGGCCGCCCGCATGCTGATACATAGGTTAACCATTATACACAGGTAAAAACTATGTCAGTGAGCCTGACACATAATAAAGACTCATAAAGCGTTAGCCATTATTGTTTTAGGTGGTCACAAAAGGGTCTTGTTTGACAGCAGTTTCTCCTTAGGCTCTCTATATTGGGACTACCCAAGGAATCAGAATGAAAATATGTGAATTTAATTAGAGTTCTTAAACTCCTTGAACTCACAAATTAGAAGCTATTCAGAGTTTTATAGCATGATCCCATGGAGTTGAAGCAGATTAACCAGGATAAATTGGAGTTTGGGGTTCCTTTCCTGCTTTTCTGCTGCTAATTACTCTCCGTAAAGGTATTTAGATGTAGTTTGATATCAGTTCTTTCTTTCTGTTGCCACACCTCTCACAATTTTAGACTTAGTTCTCCAGACTATCTAAAAGGCTCAGCTTTGTAAACTCACTCATTCAAAAATATCAGAGTAAGGTAACTGGACAAAGTGATGATTAGGTCTTAATGCTCTTGGAAATAACCTTGGCAATATGTAGATGACAATTATATTTTTGTTATTTCTCACTTAAGTTGAATCAGGTCAACTACAACAGAAACAGCCATTGAAAATTGTTAATTTCTGGTAATTTGGGCCTTTACTAAGCAATTTTCACTAACTTGTCCAACTAATCATTCACTTCAGCAGGCTTTTATTTCTAAGGCAACTGCTGAAAATAAGAAATTAATGATTGAAAGGCTTAATCCTGGGTTCTTTTCATCATTATGTGGTGCTTTCCTATATTATCATCAATTTAATAGAGAATGATGAAAGTGACTTTTTTCAAAAGATATAATCTCAAAACTTCCCTCACACCATTTCAAGTCCTTCTCAGCAGTGTCTACACAACCATATTAGCAAATCAAGACATTTTACTGTACTTTTAGCATGACAATATCTAAATCGCTTGCTTGAAAAGAAAATTGTCAGAACAACTTTGTACAAATAAAGTCTTTGTTGGTGCGTATACTTGACATGAAAGGAAAAAATACATTGCCAAATGGTATTTATTCTGTAGATAATGATTCATATATGCAGATAATGGTTGTTGATATGAGCAAGTCCAAGCTTAAATTTACCCCTTGAATGGAAAGAAAAGAAAAATTAGGGCATGGGTAATGAATAGCTACAACAAATGGCAGGGCAATCACAAAATGATCCATTTTGCATGCAGAACAAATTCTTAATTGTATCTCTCCTAGATCGTTTGGAAAGATGTGGCAGCATGGGGCGTTACTGACTCCTGTTCATTCTATCCAATGGGGTGACTTCTTGGTGGTCCTGATTGAAGCTCCTACTCAAGGGGGAACCAGCACAGGGAATCCATGACGCTGAAGGTCTCATGGGCTCTAGGAGTGGACCAGGCAGTGTTGTTATGCAGAGTGACCAGAAATAGAGTGAGCCGGAGGGTAAGTGCAACTTTATGCTTAAAGAAGAGAGTTGGGGTGACCCTCTCAAAGAAGCCTTAGCCATGTGGGGAGGGCTGGGGCAAAGAACAGAAAATACTTTCCAGGAAAGTTAAGATTGAAGGAAATAATAGTCAGAATGGCTCAATGGCACTGCATAGAATGATTAGAAGGGGTTAAAGCGTTCTGTGACTACAGTGTTTTGGGTGCCACAATTGTGAAATTGGTAGGGCTCAGGAGTTAGGCATGCACTGCCAGATCAGACACAATGGGAGCCTGATCTTAATTTACACTTATGACTTTAAAGACTATCAGTATTAGCTACCTGATTTTCATCAACGCATAGTCCAGAGAGACACTACAATTCTTGTAGCTTCTCTAGTTCAAAGGCAGAGGGATTAATGACCTTATTTAACATTTTAAACAACAAAAAATAGCACTTTTGTTTACATTTTAAAAGAGGTATAGGAAAAATTATACATTGAAGAGTAATAGTTCTGAAAACAGTTAAAAGGAAAATTTGTTTAGAAGTCTCTTGAGGTAGTAGCTTTTAAGTTGTCAGGTTGCGGGAAAATTATGCTGGGTTTATCAAATTAGGAATTAAAATTTGATGTTTTCAGTGCAAGTATGTAAAACTGTGCCACACACCATAATTTATCACTTTCTATATATAGTATTTCATATATAAATATATATTTTCTTTATATAAAATATAAACATAATCATATTTATACAGATTTGCATATTCATATATATGAATATAACTATATATAAGATACAAATATATTTCAACATGTAGTTTCATAAATATATATTTCAATATGTGCTTTCATACATAGTTTAGATAATTTTTCTGATATTATAGTTTTTACTAATTGTTCTGATGCATTGCTTAAGTTTTCTTTTTTGGGATCACCAATTTAATGTGTTGAATTTTCTCTTTTTACCTATTATATTTCTTATTTTCTCATATTATTTAGGATTTTTATTCAATATCTTTACTTTTTAAAAATTCCTTTTCAACTCCTGTTTCCCTTCAAGCACGTGTGTGTTCATTTGCTCTTGTGTTCCTTTTGGTTCAGATTTCAGTTTCTATTATCAGTTTTTTATTGATTTCAAAAACCCATTCTTAAAGTTTCCTATTTGTCATTTCTGGTATAGTTCCATATTTTCTGTGGTTTTTCCTTATTTTTTGATATATCTCTATATACTTGGAAATATTGGGTTGGAATTTTCATTAGTTTCTAGGCAGACCTTGGTGCTATGAGTTAATTGTAGGGATGTTATTCTAATCCTTATTTTCTTTTGTTATATTTTAATGTAATTTAAAAAAAAATAAATAAAATTTGTTATCCTGATTTTTTAGAAGGGAGAAGTTGGTCAAAAGAGTTGTTTTTAACACCCTCTGTCTATAAATACTTCTTCTGTTATTTTGTAAAGTCTTAAACCATGGTCTCATACTTGAGAGATTTCCTTATTTTTTTTCTCCACCCCCATTTTTATCAGACGTTGTCTTTTTCTTTTTCTATTACCTCTGCTTTGTCCAGTTTCGGAGCAGTTTCCAAAGACTTCTCTGTGGCCGCTGCAGGTCCTGGGGACTCGTCAGGTCGGTTGGAGAGTGTGCAGTGCCCAGACTGCTTCAGCCTTTCAGGCTTCACCACAGGCTCTTTCCAGTTACCGATGAACGTGTTAAACCACTCTGCAGTTCAGAGACCTGGACCTCTATGGGCAATCTATTGACAGTTTAAAGGTTTTCCTATTCTCTGGTTCATTAGACACTCAGTTTCTTTCTTCTCTTTGGTCCCACATAGATGCTGACCATTCAGGTATTAAAGTTAGTGGTGGTTTTTACCTCTTGATATTATTGTCATGGAGCTACTTTGCTTTTTCTTTTTGATCTAGATTTATTATGGGTTTTTTGTTTTGTTTTCTAGTTGCTTTATTTTATGATTAGATTCAAGGAGATTAAAACAACTATACCATCAGTGCTATGTCGGCAATATTGACAGACTTAATTAGGATCTTGTGCAAATAGTGTTCCACAGAACACATATTGGGAAATATAATGTAAGTTAGTTATTTCAGATCTATTTTTCAGAGTAATGTTTCGAAGCTCTTTATTTTCTTGGTGAAGACTTCCTTGACTACCCTAATTGCTCTCTGTGAGTTAGGAGGTCACCACAGCATAGAGTTTAGAAATAAATCTGAACTTGGATCTTAGTTTTACTCCATAGAAAATGTGTGACCTTGCTTTCCCTTGTGGGATCAGAAAATGAGATGATTTCTCCAAAATTTCTTTCTCGTACAAGGCGTGGAACGTACTAGATATTCAACATATTTTATATTGTCACCTCCATGTTGTATACTTTCCTTTGATTATTACTTTGACTGTCTTCACAGTGATTTAGATTGGATGCTCTGTGAGGGCCAATAATGTGTCTGTTTCCTCTTTACTACATTCTCAGGGACTTGTACAGACCGGAACTTAGTGAACACTCAGAACGTATTGAACAAATTAATCGCATTGGTAATTATTTTTGTGATCTTTCTTCTCTTATATTACACTAACAATAATAGCTAATGTTTAATGAACACGTATTCAGTGCTAGAGCTCTTCTTAGCACTTGTGTGGATTTTCTTATTTTAACATCACAACAGGCCTACAAGGTAGGTAATGTTATCTTCACTAGACAGCTGAGGAAATGGAGGCACAGAGAAGTTGATAAACTGCCTAAACACAAGGCCAGGTTAAACAGTGAGCTCTGTAGAGTTGTGTGTCTTATTACATTTTATATATACAGCTCTTAACTTAGAATAAGCTGGATGCTGTATGCATAAATGAATGAATGTATAAATAAATGAAAGATAGTTCCATTGCAATACAATGTGCTGGCCGGGTCTTAAAGATTCTTAATAAATGCATCTGGTGGTGATTTTATCATGATATTGGCATTAATAACTAGAATTTTTACCTGAGGGATGTAATATGATGCACATTTGAAATAACTTTGGGCAAATCAAGCAGATGCTAAACCACTTTTGAAACTGCAATGTTGAAAATTGCACATTCTTTATTATGAATAAACCCTATTGTCATGGGGTGTTGAGGGAGGAGTCATCGAAGTTGGGCACAGTTGGGACTTGTAGGATGGGGCCAGTGGCTGATGCCATTTAAGATACTTTTCATACCAAAGGCAAGATAATAGCTGTGCTACACCCTGGGGGCAAGGTGGGTGTGACTTTGGGGGCATATCCTGACTCATGACATAGCCAGGAGAGGATCAGAGTCACTCTTGCCCTGACTGGGGATGGCAACCACTAGAATGTAAACTATACAGGAAACTGGCAAATGTAGTGCACTGTGGGAGGAGTCAGAGATGGGGTCATGCAAGAGGGTCCGGGTCAGAATTATAAACTAAAGCCAGGAAGCCATGAGGAGTAGAGCCATGATGGAGGGGTGTAGAAAAACCATGCCGCTGTTAGTGAGATAGAAGCCATGCAGGCTGTAGGAGCTGTCCGCTAGTAAGCGGACTAGTAAGAAAGTGGGCATGCTGCTCTGATTGTGCCCATTCTAGCTGAGTCCAAAGCCATCAAGAATCCTGCCTTGCAAGACACTGACCTGCTGCCTTGCAAACCTGGACTCTATCTGGACTCTTGAGACTTGTGCCTTTCCTGGGCTTCATCCTGATCCAGTGTATCACAGCACATGCATTACCGGACCATAACACAGGGGCTGATGACAACGTACCGCAGACCCTGAAAGAAAGAGCTGCTTTAAGACTGTTTGCACAGCCAGCTTAAGATAGGGAGATGGGGAACTTTTGAGGCTTTTGGCTTATAGCCTTTTGAGGAGCAAGGGAAGTGCTGGGTCTTGTGGGAAAAGAGGGCTCTGAGGTAAATGCTCCGAGCACCCCCAAGGTTGGCATATTGTAAATAACAACCTGTTTCTTCCAGCATTGATTGTTGGGTCATTCACCAAAGTGCCCAGTGGATGGGACCCTGTCTGCTCAGTTACACTACCTCATTAAAATTGCTAAAGTACTGTAGAGCAATGATAATGACAGTCATATCTTGCCTTCTGTGCTGGTTTGTACTCTTCTTTGTTCAGAAGAGCAGAACGCTTGCAATAAGATGAATGACATAATACAGTGGTAATCTTACATAGGAAACAGTGTACAATTAGCTAAAAATTGTATAACGTGTTGCTAAATGGGGCATAGCCGAATACACCATGCAAGTATTCAATGTGAGAGAAAAATTTATTGTGTGGAAATTGTATTAAAAACTAATATTTCCATTTAAAATGCTCTCTCCTTCTGCCCCAAGTCAAGTAGTAATTGGCTAAGGAGAGGTATTTATTGGAGAGAAACCAAATGGAGTGAGGCAGGTGTGAGCACGAAATCTAATCAAGACAAAAGTGCATTTAAACTTTCTTTGAAATTTCCTTTGTGGGTTATTTTCTTGGTGCTTTCAAAATGAAACAAGTGACAGATATTGTGGGGGTTGTGGAGACAGTTGGAATTTAATGTTAGAAAGGAAATAAAAAATATGCGATGAATAATCAGCCTGCCAAATACAAGCCTTAGAACTCGAGTTATATAGTAGTGTCTGTGATTTTTCTCTTGTGTCATTTGTCTGTTTCCCATGGGTCAATTCTATGACCTTTATCTCTAAAACCATTAGGTACAAATCAGGTCTAAAAAGCAGCAGGGTTTAAGAATAATAAATTGAAGTGAGATGTAACTCGTTTGCATTCATGGTCTCTTTAAATAACCCATGATAATTTCTCCATGGTGTAATGGATATATATATATTTTGCTTCTACAGCAACCCTTCCTCCCAACTTATCTCACCAAGAGCACCAGGGTTTTCCTTTGGGCTATCATCAGCCAATTTGTTTAGGTGGAATTAATCCCAACCAAGTTGCAGGAGTTGGCATTGATTAGCCCACACCACTCTAATCTAGCCAATTGTTATATACAGAACCGGAGCCAATGAGTTGTGAAATGCTTGTTGAATCTTCTGAGAAAGAGGCACTTTGTTTTTGTTGATACTTTGTGGTTTAGGATTTGAGATCGAGAAGGGCTCTGGTCTATTTTCTCCCGTGAAGCAGGAGTGTGGACTGTTGTGCAGATGCTGCTTTGGTGGAAAGGGTGTGTAGAGCCTGAGCATCAGGCCAGTGTCCTCAGAAAGCAGGACGGAGAATCAGCAGAAGCCAGGCTCCTAGCTGATGCAATTAGAGCAACTAAATTTTGGGAGCCAATCAATCATTTTTTTTTTCCCCTAGCTACTTTGAGTTGAGACTTTTACTTACAACATAGAATCCATCATGATAATGGTGGGCCACCTGAATAAATATTATATCCGATGAGCAGGAGACCCATTAACAGGGTTGGCCAGCTTAAATGGAGATCATGGATTAGGTGAAAGTCATCCTGGTATTTTAAATTCTGATTGGATATAAGTCTATAAATTGAAGTAGCATGATGTGGAGTTGCCCTCACGTGATAGAGGAAACACTAGTGAGCTGCCTGGCATTGAATGAAATAACATACTGCTGTTTGCAGGCCGTGCTTTCCCTTGTTGGGCGCAGACACACGCCTGATGTGTCTCTCTGAAATAGATTGAATATGAATAATGGGATCTCTGTTTTTTTAGTGTTTAGAAAGTTTGGCTACAAGTAAGCAAAACCAAATACAAAATAGAGTTATCATCTTATATAACAACTTAGGTGATTCCAGATCAATTGGCTGGATCTTATGATCAGGGGTCCAGGTTCTTTTCATTTTTCCTCTCTGCCAGCTTTACAATATTAGTGTTTTTTTTGTCTTTTTTTTGTTTTTGTTTTCATTTTGAGGTTTGATTCCCTCATGGCCCTAAGATGGCTTGTTGGATTTCCAAATATCTTGTGTAGATAATTTCATCCAGAGATAGGAGTAGAAGTCTCTCTTTATGTCTTGCTCCATTTAAAAGTCAAGAAAACTACAGCCTCTCAGTAGAATCACATTCATTGTTCAGCATGGCATCACATACCTATTGCTAAACCAGTTGTGGGCAAGGGAAAATAAGTTATCTTGATTCATGTAGGCACACGGACACTCACTCCCTAGGCTGGGGAGAAGCTTCTCTTCTCATCAGCGTCCATGGCGGGGTGGGGGAACCTACTCTTAAAGAACTGGTTCTGCCTGCAAGTAACAGGCGGAGGCAAAGACAATAGGGGTGTTTGTTTTTATTACAGTGCTTTGGCCTACTTGGTAGAGTTCATATGAATCTAATTTCTCTCTCATTCTGTGGTAGCAGCCTGAGTTCAATTTCCTTTGATAAATGCCTATCGCTTGCCACTGAAATGGAAAAGAAGTATGCCTGTGACCATTTGGTTTCACACTTGTATTGTCCCAGAAGACACAGGAGCACAGCATGTTCCACAGCATGTTCTATGATAATCCACTCACACCCTTACTTGTCCTGATCGCCCGAATTGAAAGCAATAGAGAGGAAAGGTTTAGTCATTTTAATCATCCCAAATCAACTAATTAGCAAAGTCCACTTTGAAACTGACCCAACCAGTTCTCCCATTGTTCCCTCCTTCTGATAAATGAGATAGTTATTAAAATATATTGACCTAATTAACCTGAGTTTTTTTGTTTTTGTTTTTTTAAATCAGCATATCTCTTTTGCTGGGTGGAGCTCACAATGAGATATATCTTTAACAAGTTGCTGGAATTGCTTAGGAAAGACTGCTACTAAGTTCAAAATGCTGAACAAGAATATATCTAAATAAAATATGATTCAATTCCACTATACATATTAGCATTTCTTGTCCTTGTAGGAAGAATGGCAAAGTTCCCCAAGGTAATTTTAAAGGGATAAGATTACAAACCCTATTAAATATATATGTCCCTGGCATTCTCATGGATATCATATATTAAAGTAGAGATATTTCTGAAGTAAGCGTAGTTAAGATCAGATTTTTATCCATGTGTAGGCACTTAAAGTAAGATTGACCTGACATTCGGGCTGCAGATTTTGCTGATGCCCCTGGAATAATTACATCTATTTGTTTACGCAGGGTTTCAATTTCATCAGAAAGTGCCTGCTTTTCCTTTTTCATACATGCTGGGCTATATCCCAGGTTCTTTCAGAGGGGTAAGTATAAAAATGGCAGTGAGCTGGCCTTAGCGAATTCACCTAGTTAGGCTCATTGAGTCCGGCGGGTCAAGGGAAGTTGCTATAGGCGGAACGTTTGTGTCTCAGAATTCATATGTTGAAACCCAATCCCCAACGAGATGGTATCTGCAGGTGGGGCCTTTTGGAGCTGATTAGGCCCCAGCGTGGAGCCCTCCAGACTGGGATCAGTGCCCTTGTGAAAGAGGTGCTCTAGAGAGCTCTCTGGCTCCTTCCGCCTTGCTAGGAAACAGTGAGAAGATGCCATCTGCGAACGAGGAAGATCTCCCCAGACGCCTGTTCTGCTTTCACCTTCATCTTGGGCTTCAGCCTCCAGAACGGTGAGCACTAAATGCTTGTTGTTTAGGGCGGCTGCTCTATGCTATTTTTGTTACAGCAGCCTGAACGGACTCAGTCCTTTCACCTAAGCGGCTCACCTGTTCCCAGGCACCACAGGAGACTGTGGCTTATAGAAACTGGCCAGGGGGGATGAATCTACATTTGAGAGGCTTTGCTAGTTTATTGTTTTGCATCTTCTTACTTCTTTTTTGTGACCCTGGGTACCCATATTTATCCTTTTTTAAATTCCATTATCTAATATGGTTCTTCCCAAACAAGTGTATATATTAATCCCATGGAAGTCTTGTTAAAACTACAGTTCTACTTTCATGGGTCTGAATGTGTACTGTGAATCAGCATTTCTATTTTTTTTTCTATTTTTTAAAGTGTATTTTATTGACTATGCTATTACAATTGTCCAGTTGTTTTTCTCCCCTTCATTCCCCTCCACCCTGCATCCCTCTTCCCACCAGCATCTCTCCCCTTAGCTCATGTCCATGGGTCATACATATAAGTTCTTTGGCTTCTCCCCTTTCTATACTGTTCTTAACCTCCCCCTGTCTCTATTGTATCTACCAATTATGCTTCTTATTCCCTGTACCTTTTCTCCCCCTCCCCCTCCCCGCTGATAACCCTCCATGTGATCGCCATTTCTGTGATTCTGTTCCTGTTCTAGTTGTTTGCTTAGTTTGTTTTCATTTTTAGGTTCTGTTGTTGAGAGTTGTGAGTTTGTTGTCATTTTGCTGTTCATAGTTTTGATCTTCTTTTTCTTAGGTAAGTCCCTGTAACATTTCAAATAATAAGGGCTTGGTGATGATGAACTCCTTTAACTTGACCTTATCTGGGAAGCACTTTATCTACCCTTCCATTCTCAATGATAGCTTTGCTGGGTAGAGTAATCTTGGATGTAGGTCCTTGCCCTTCATGACTTTGAATACCTCTTTGTAGTCCCTTCTTGCCTATAAATTTTCTTTTGAGAAATCAGCTGATAGTCTTATGGGAACTCCTTTGTAGGTAACTGTCTCCTTTTCTCTTGCTGCTTTGAAGATTCTCTCCTTATCTTTAATCTGGGATAAGGTAATGATGATGTGCCTTGGTGTGTGCTTCCTTGGGTCCAACTTCTTTGGGACTCTGAGCTTCCTGGACTTCCTGGAAGTCTGTCTCCTTTGACGGAGTGGGGAAGCTCTCCTTTATTACTTTTTCAAATGCGTTCTCAATTTCTTGCTCTTCCTCTTCTCCTTCTGGCACTCATGATTCAGATGTTGGAATGTTTAAAGTTATCCCAGAGGTTCCTAAGCCTCTCTTTTTTTTCAATTCTCGTTTCTTTATTCTGTCCTTGTTGAATGTTTATTTCTTCCTTCTGCTCCAAATCATTGATTTGAGTCCTGGTTTCCTTCCTTTCACTGTTGGTTCCCTGTATATTCTTTTTTATTTCACTTTGCAGAGCCTTCATTTTTTCCTCTCTTTTGAGACCACACTCAATCATTTCTGTGAGCATCCAGATTACCAGTTTTTGAACTCTGCATCTGATAGGCTGGCTATCTCTTCATCTCTTAGTTCTATTTTTGAGCTTTGATCTGTTTTTTCGCTTGGGCCATAATTTTTTGTCTCTGCGCTCCTGTTATGTTGTGAAGGGTGGAGCCTTAGGTATTTGCCAGCACAGAGCAACTACCTCACTGCCTTGTGGTGCTGTATGTGGGGGAGGAGTCTGAGAGGGAACAACGACACTTAGTCAGCTCTCAGTGACTTTTAGTCACTTCCTCTGCTACCCATAAGCAAATTGGGCCCTTTTGGTGCTGGTTCCTGGGTGGGTAGGTTTGCATATGTTCTAGGGCCCTGAGGGCTCCTCCAATGAACTCTCCCATGAGTCTGGGAGTTTCTCCCCCTGGCTTAAGCCCCACAGGTTTTTTCAGCCATAGGTTTTGAGGCTTTCTTTTCCCAGAGCTGGAACTCGGGTTGCACGATCTGTCTCAATCCCCTTTTGTTCCTCTTGGTTTATCCTTATGCAAATGTGGGACAGCCAGCTGCAGTCTCGCCTGCTGGGTCCTCCAGCCACCACCTTGCCGTGTCCCCTCTGCCCCACTTCCCATCTCCATCTCCGCCCCTCCTACCAGTCTGGATGAGTGTTTCTTCTTTAACTCTTTGGTTATCGGACTTCCATACAGTTCAATTTTCAGACAGTTCTGGTTGTTTTATGTTTTTAAATTTGTTGTTGTCTTTCTTTCAGTTGTGCAAGGAGGCAAAGTATATCTTCCTATGGCTGCATCTTGGCCAGAAGTCTATTTCTTTTCTTTTCTTTTTCTTTCTTTCTTTTTTTTTTTTTTTTACATAATTCTGTTGTATCAGCCCTCCCTGGCTGCCATAACAAAATACCATAGACCAGGTGGCTAAAACTACAGAAATTTATTTCTCACAGTTGAAGACAGGAAGTCTGAGATCAGGGTGCCAGCACCATCAGTGTCTCATGAGAGCTCTTTTTCTGGCTTACACCTGGCCAACTTCTTGCTGTGTCCTCGCATGAGAATCTGCATTTCTAATAAGCTCCCAGGTGACGCTGATCATGCTGTTCCATGCACCACACTTTGAGTGGCGAGACCTAGCATTCCCTTACCTCTTCTTTTTTCAGTTCCAGAAGTCCCACATCCCACTGCCTCAGGGCCTAAACAAATGATTAATTGTTACATAGGGATTAGGGGTGAGGCTAGGCGTCAGTTCAATTAATGCTTTGAATCCTTGAAGTTTCCTTAATTTGGTAGTGATTTATGATGTATTTAGATACAGAGATTTTTATTTTTGCCTCAGTAGAGGACTGTTTACTTAAGATTTATTTATGCTCTGCTATTTACTGTTGTCCCTGAAGAGAAATAATCTGAACAACACAACAAGAAAAAAAGGAGATTATTAATGAGTGTAGACACAGTGTTGGTGTAATTTCAAGTCTATCACTCCATTACAATGCTCCAGAGAACTCAGAAAATAGGGCTGCTAGATAAACTACAGGATGCCCAGTTAAAATTGAGTGTGAGATAAACAATGATTTTTTTTTTCTGGTATAGTAAGTCCTGTGCAATATTTGGGAGATATAATTTGTAACAGTTAGTTGAAATGAATTGATTACATTGGTTGGCTCAAAATCATTTTTATCTGACTATATAAATTATCTTTAGCCAATGCTAGAATTGGGCTGTTTTAAACATGTCATCAGTAGGCTGTTACATGTGAATCTTGCACTTTTAAGGAGCATGTTTCCATTCTCTCAAGGCAAGCAAATGAGTCTCTTCTACCTTTACTGCAGTTCTTTGCAACTTAATTGTCAGTTGCTGCAGTGAAAAAATACCAGATCCCACCAGGATTTGCTAAATGTGAATCTCATCCTCTGGGCTATGAGCTATGTTTCCACGATATGGAGAATTCAAGTTTTTGGGGGGAGCTCATAGACTCTGTGCAGTGTTGAAAAGTTTTTTGAAAAATCATCTACTTGTCCCTGAATTATTTTCTCCAGTAATGTTTATGGGTATTGAGAATATGTGTGAGATTGGGAGCAAAACCTTTCTTTCTTCTACCAGTTTAAGTGCAGTTCTGTGAATTAACTGGCAATAGACAGATTAAAGGAAAATATTAACCATGTGACAGTGCTCGGTAGTGAGTAATGCAGAATAGACGGAGGTTATGGTTTATGTTTCAGCTTAACAAAATAGGTGGTGGTGGCTGGGGTTTTAGTGGGAAAGTATCAAAGGTTCTATTAGTCCTTTTCTTCCGGATGCTAAAGAATAGTCTCCTTTCTGGCTGGACACTGCCTTGGAGTGGAAGGGCGGTTATGGCAACTCAATCTAGCCACACCTCTCCTGCTAAGGATGGATCTTCCCCAGATGGAAACTCCCAGGGAGAGGGGTTAATGGCAGTTGTATTTTCAGGATGCTCCACTTTATTCAGATAAGGGAAGTTCAGGAAAGATTTCTTTGTGCTGATCCCTTCAGTGACCTTCAATTAGGAGCAACTCATAAAGAAAGTCATATCCTGTTAGGATGACTATACAAACACATTTCATGTAGCAGATCTTACTAAATAGAAAAGAATTCCAGAAGTTTAACATTGTGGAGGATTATAAACGCTGTGTGGAAGCTAACTTTAAGGAAGAAGTAAGGGACAAAGAAAAGGGTGGCAAAAAAATGACATGTTCTCCCTTAAGTTTCAGGGTGGACTCATGAGTTTTTAAGAAAGCATAGTAGGTCTGTGGCACTACATGATCAATGTATTTTGAATGAAAACCAGATGGTACTAAATGGACACTTGGAACACTATATCCTATTTCATTTCTATCTTCCACCATCCGTGGCTTTCAGGAATTGGGATTTATTTATTTATTTATTCATTCAATTTTATTTTATTACTAAATCTGAATTAGTAATTTTATTTATTTTTAGTTTTCTTTTAAAATTCAATCTTAGTTGTATTATTGTATTTCTTTACATTAGCATTTAGGTCCCTTATAACCCCTCCCCCCCAGCAATCACCACACTGTTATCCACGGCCATGAGTCCTTGTTCCTTTTTTCTTAATCCCTCTACCCCCAAGCCCACCTGCCCCCCCCACCCCACTAACTGTCATCTGTTCTCCATCTATCAGTGTGTCTCTGTTTTGTTTGTGAAATTAAGTAAATCTAACAGAATTATTTCATCTATAAGTTGTTTGTATGACAATTCCTCCTTATTAAAAGAATCCTTATTAAGGAAGTTCTGAGGCAAGGAGGAGTAGGAAGAAACATTTGGATATAAAACTCAACTAGAAAGAAATAGTTCCTCTCTTGAAATGTGGTTCATTCTTTCTTAATTGCCGTTTACTAAACTCTTAGGAGGAGCTTTGGCAATAATTACAAGACAATAAGATTGTTACCCACACATCTGTGTTACCTTGAAAAAGATTCTTCGTGTACAATGTAAGCTGATATCTTCACATGTATGCTGTCTGTCTCCTCCCTAGCAGCATATCCAATGATATTTTAGCTTATTTGTAGAAGCACACGGAAGATACAGGAGAGACATAAATGAATGTGGGAGGACAACTTGGTGACATTATAGGAATGGACTTTAACCTTACCCACCTTGGTAGGAGTGAAAGAAAAAGGAATCTCCATCTCCCCTGTCACCTGATTATGTTATCAGGCTGTTCTGATCTACATTTTCTAAAAGTCAAGTTTAAATGGAGTAAATGAACTAGCTGAGAAATATTTTGGTAAAAAATATGAAAAGGTTTAAAATTGGAATTTTAATCATTGGAATTCTATCAAATTGCTGACAGTATTTTGGATTATGTATGATATTTTCTCTCGAGAAGGTAGAAGAAATTGTAACCCTAAGAACTATTTATATACATCATTTATTGTGTGCTTTGGGTTTGATCTTCAATGAATAATCTTACAAGTGTGACTTTTGTTTTAACCTGAGGAACTTTGTTCTTCCTAACCCGTTCCCTACCCTGATACTAAGATATTCTTAGTATTTTATTGAGATAAAGTTTTTTTTTTAATTTCCAGATTTATACCACTGGTAGGGCATGATAGTTCCTTAGATTTTGTTTAACTCTGTCATTGAGCTGGATAGAACCTTTGAAAAATTTTTTTAAAATATAAATTGAAGCATATAAATAATGTGAAGAGTTTAAGCAAAATCCCATGCTAATCAGGTAACACCAAACTGATAAGAATACCCTGCCTACCTGAACTGGGGTATAGATTTAAATACAGAGGTATAGCAGCAAAGAGAGGAAATTGTTTGATTAGCTATATCTATTTTAATGCCAAGTTGGCTGTTTATGATTGGTTGTCCTCAGCATTTGCCTTATTTGGGAAAGATCAGTTGGCTGCTTGTGATTGGCTATTTTTAGGCTTCGGTTACTTCACCTCCAGTGATTTATAGATTTATCTTTTGGTTTTCTAACTTAAAGCACCAAAGAATTAGAGTCATTTTAGTCTAATGGCCTCCTTGTTTAATTAATTTAAGTTTATAATTTGATGTTAGAACTGCTGATAAACAGTTTCTCTATTGATTGGAAATGAAGAAAAATTGAGGCTGTAGTTGATAGGCATTAGCTTTATAAAATCTACTTTCTTGGTTAATGGTAGGCTGTATGATCTGCATATTGGGAACTTGGTTACTTTTGTTAATGTGAGCCTCTTGCTGAATGTCTGGAATATAACAGGTGCTCGACAAAGATTTGCTTATAGAATGAACAAATGAATGGAAATATAAGTGCAGAAAGAAAATTAGTACTTGTATTAATCAAAGGTGATTTTGTTATCCTTCTTCATTGCTATTAATGCATTTAAATGTGTTCTGACTTGATTTCAAGTTATATGTGGCTGTGGATAAATATAACTTGTTTCAAATGATTTTGCCTCACACAATAAGAGATCAGGATTACAGGTTGACAGGAACACTTGATTTCTTAAGCTGTGATATAGTTATTGTCTACAGGGCAAGGATGAAAAGAACACTGATTAATGGAGTTGCTAATTGTTCTTTCCTACTGAGGCCATAGGTCATAACAAAGGTGTGTGTCTGATTGGCTTAGCAAGCGGTTGCTGCTGTGTTTACTTTATTCATTTATATTGAGACTTGCTGGATTTTTGGTTTTAGCTGTTGTAACAAGAACCTGGCATGGCTGTGAGAGGAGCCTGCAGGGCTTCTTCTCTTGCTTCATGTCTTTCTATATCTTCAGTTTTCAGTGCGAGTGCTAATGCAGAATAGCTTAGTGCCTTGATTCGGAGAGCATTATAAACCACTGAGACCCTTTCTAGAGATTGTGGTTTAATTGGTTTAGTGCACTCTAAGCTCCTTAGGTCAAGTGGGGAAACCGAGGCACAGGGCTTTTAGGTAATTTTCCCAAGGTCTAAATTCCCAAGGATTTCCCAGTGATTTAATCTCAAGTGGTCTGAATTCAAGCAGGTAAAAAACACCATGAATCAAAGTGAAAAATAACATGAGTTCTGATTAGTACTAGACAATTAAAATATTTCAAATGTAATAAAATTTTAAAAATCCAATATTAAAAAGAGCTTATGATTGTTCCAAATAACTACCAAATCTGTGCATAAGCATCTCGTTTTCCTTATATGGCATTTCTTGCCATAAAACAAGAATTTTCAGAATACTCATTGGCTTTGACAGACATTTTATATTTCCAGACAACTGACTATGCCTACTGACCACATTCCCAGTACTTTCTCTTCCTTCTGTTATTTTACCGGGGATGTTGGGTGACAATAAGGGTTCATTTGAGTTGAATATTTAGTTTTTACTTTTCTGTTTTGAGGATAATGATTTCCACAACTGTGAGGTTCCAAACAGGATAATTTCTTCAAGTTATTAACAACACAAGAAACATTTTTGATAGTTTCCTAATATTTAAAGAAAGGATGGTTGTGTTTGTCCTAATATCTAAAGAAATGGTGGTTGTGTGGAGTAGAGGAGATGTTTATCAAATTTTCTAGCTTAAGTGCTATTGGAACGCCTATGGGCATGTTTTCCGGGGGCTAGAGAATTTATTTAAATTTTCCTGTTTTTCAATAATAGGAGGAAGCCTGTTATTTCTGTTTCAGACTGAGTTTCGAGTGAATCTTTTCTCAAAACTATTTCACTACCTTTTAGCGTATTGGCTTATGTAAGACAGTACTAACTGTGGAATCAGCTCTTCACATTCAGCTGTGTTTTTGATTTGTATTCACATTTACTATATCTTGTGTTATTAAAAAGGGGAAGAAATGGAAAAGATAATCAAACAGCTAATATTAATGAGGTATGATTAAAATAAAAAAGGAAAATATTTGGCATGATGAATGTGGTGGATTTTAGCCTTGATTTTATTCAGTTGTGGGGGAAAAAACATAATTAAAGAAACTATTTGAAATGCTGGAGATATATCATTGTGCCAAAAAAACCAAACCAAAACAAAAAAAAACCCCAGGACTTCCAGCCAAGATGGAGGCATAGGTAGGTACACTTTGTCTCCTCGCACAACCGAAAGGACAACAACAAACTTAAAAACGGAAAACAACCAGGACTGCCCCAAATAGAACTGTATGGAAGTCTAACAACCAAGGAGTTAAAGAATCATCTGGAAGGCGGGGTGGAACTGGGCAGCGAGGGTAGGGAGGGTGTGCCACAAGGCTGCGGCTGGTGGACGGGGCGGGCAAGGCAGTGACTTGAGGACCGGCTAGTCCCACAGTTGTGTGCAGATAAACCAGGAGGGAAAACTGGGGAGTGAGGGACCATGTAATCCAGAGTTCCAGTGCGGGGAAAAGAAAGCCTCAAAACCTCTACTGGTAAAGGCCTATGGGGGCTAGGGCAGCGGGAGAAACAGCCAGTCTCATGGGAGAGATTGTTTGAGAGACCCACAGGGTCCCTGAACATACACAAACCGACCCACCCAGGAATCAGCACCAGAAGGTTTCAATTTGCTTGTGGGTAGTGGGGGAAGGGACTGAGAGCCAGCTGAGAGCCAAGCAATGGGCATTGTTCCCTCTCAGACCCCTCCCCCACATACAACACCACAAGGCAGTGATGTGGGTTGCCCCGCCCTGGCAAATACCTAAGGCCCCGCCCCTCACAACATAATAAGTGCGCCAAGACAAAAAAAAAAAAATACGACCCAAGCGAAAGAATAGATCAAAGCTCCAAAAAATAGAACTAAGCAATAAAGATATAGCCAACCTAACAGATGCAGAGTTCAAAACACTGGTAATCTGGTTGCTCACAGAAATGGTGGAGTGTGGTCTCAAAATAGAGGAAAAAGTGAAGGCTCTGCAAAGTGAAATAAAGAAAAATATACAGGGAACCAACAGTGAAGGGAAGGAAACCAGGATGCAAATCAATGATTTGGAGCAGAAGGAAGAAATAAACATTCCACCAGGACAGAATGAAGAAACAAGAATTGAAAAAAATGAGGAAAGGCTTAGGAACCTCTGGGATAACTTTAAACATTCCAACATCTGAATCATGAGTGCCAGAAGGAGAAGAGGAAGAGCAAGAAATTGAGAACGCATTTGAAAAAGTAATAAAGGAGAGCTTCCCCACTCCGTCAAAGGAGACAGACTTCCAGGAAGTCCAGGAAGCTCAGAGTCCCAAAGAAGTTGGACCCAAGGAAGCACACACCAAGGCACATCATCATTACCTTACCCCAGATTAAAGATAAGGAGAGAATCTTCAAAGCAGCAAGAGAAAAGGAGACAGTTACTTACAAAGGAGTTCCCATTAGACTATCAGCTGATTTCTCAAAAGAAAATTTATAGGCAAGAAGGGGCTACAAAGAGGTATTCAAAGTCATGAAAGGCAAGGACCTACATCCAAGATTACTCTACCCAGCAAAGCTATCATTGAGAATGGAAGGGCAGATAAAGTGCTTTCCAGATAAGGTCAAGTTAAAGGAGTTCGTCATCACCAAGCCCTTATTATTTGAAATGTTACAGGGACTTACCTAAGAAAAAGAAGATCAAAACTATGAACAGCAAAATGACAACAAACTCACAACTCTCAACAACAGAACCTAAAAATGAAAACAAACTAAGCAAACAACTAGAACAGGAACAGAATCACAGAAATGGCGATCACATGGAGAGTTATCAGCGGGACGGGGAAGAGTGGAGAATGGAGGGTAAAGTACAGGGAAAAAGAAGCATAAATAGTAGACACAGGGAAGTTAAGAATAGTCTAGGAAAGGGAAAAGCCAAAGAACTTATATATATGACCCATGGACATGAACTAAGAGGAGGAATGGTGGTGGGAGGGGGTGCAGGGCAGAGCAGAATGAAGGGGAAACAAAAAGAAAAAGAAAAATTATAAAAAGGGAGGATATGCAAATGGTCAATAAGCACTTGAAAAGATACTTAACATTATTAGTTATGAAAATAACGTAAATGCAAACCACAGTGAGATACCACTTAACCCACTAGTGATGGATGGGGCAGTAACACAGAAGATGGACAGTGAGAAGTGTTGGAGAGAATGGGGAGAAATCTGAACCCTCGCACATTACTGGTGGAAATGCAAAATGATGCAGCTACTTTGGAAGACAGTTTAACACATCCACGAAGGATGTGTTAAACACATCCTTCAAACATAGAGTTACCATGTGACCTGACAATTCCAGCTCCAGGTATGTATCCAAGAGAACAGAAAACACATACCCATGTGAAAATCTGCGCGTGAATGTTTGCAGTAGCATTATTCATAATAGCAAGCAACTTAATAAATCAAATATTATACAATGGATTATTATTCAGCACTAAGAATGAAGTACGGATATATATTACAACATGGATGAATTTTTAAAATATTAAGTGAAAGAAGCCAGACACAAAGGGCCACATATTGTATGATTTCACTTATATGAAATGCGTGGCATATACAAATCAACCCATAGAGACAGAAGGGAGATTAGTGGTTGCCACAGCCTGGGGGTAGAGGGGAATAGGGAATGACTGCTAAATGGGTATGGAATTTAAAAAAAAAGAAAAGAAATGATACTGTTCCTTATTCCATATGGCACAGAGCCATTCCTACTTCCCTCTAATCATGCAGTTTCTTTGTTGGATATTTGCACATTTGGTTTATGTACATTTTCAGAATAAAACAGCACCTAGAACAGAGGTCAGCTCTTAATAAATGTATATTGAATTTAGCTGACTGTGCCCAGTAACCTGTCTGTAAGGCAAAACCCTGCCATTTATTGTGCAAAGCAACTCAATGGGTATTTATTAAACAACGACTATGTGTCCAAAACCATGATCACCATGCCCTAAAGTGTGAATGGGAATGTTAAGAATGGCCAGGCAACCCTGGGCAGTGTCTCGGTTGGAACATTGTCCCATACACGAAAAAGGCTGTGGGTCTGATCCCAAGTTGGGCACATACTTAGGTTGTGGGTTCAATTCCGAGTCAGGACATGTGTGGGAGGCAACGATTGATATTTCTTACATCGGTGTTTTTCACTCTCTCGTTCTCTCTCTCTTCCTTTCTGTCTCTCTAAAATCAATAAACATATCCTTGGGTGAGGTTTAAAAAAAAAAAAAAAGAATGGCCGGGCAGTTTATCATTGGACGACTAGATCAGGACCCTGTTTCCCCCAGCTGTCGATTCGGTGCTCTTTGCCACCCTTCCACACCACCTTGCATTCTTTGTTCTAGTGAGGATGCTACAGTGAGGACAAAATATTTTCCAGAGTGAAATAAGTGCTATCATTTTTATCTCAACCTTTCTGCAGTACTTGGAGGAGAAAAACACAGTGCTTGGAAATTTTAGGCCTTGGGGTATTTCCAGCAACCTACAAATCGATTTCAGATGTCACTATAACTTTGAGGGTTTTTTCAATGAAAATGACATGGGATCATCATCAAAGAAAATTCAAGCCATGTGCAAAATTATAAAACAATAAATTTTTCAAAATACCACTGGTGTTAAACTTTGTTTTAATCCTTGCAGTCATGTCTATTTGTGTTTATGTATATAGAAACATAGATGTGTGTATAGGTAGATATAGATAGAAATATTTTTAATTAAAATATTACATTTACTAAATTTGGAAATGCGTCCTTTGAAATGGATAACTTAAGTAACCTTAGATAGATGTTTCCTTTATAAAGATTTATTTCTGTAAACTTTCTACATGAATAAGAAAAGAATATTAAGCAGTTCTGATTTTTTTAACTACATCTTTCAGTTTTAAGTAGGATCAGTGTATTCCTTGCTTTAAAGGAAGGATGATTAGCATTTGTACGCTCTTACTCATCCACCCACATCTTCCATATTTGTTAGTTATAATATTTTAAACTGTTAGCATTTATCAAATTTACCATCTGTTCTGCAACCACAGCTCCCCAGATGTTCAGTCATAGTGAAACATTTACTGGATTTAATGTTCACCACCAGTTCTTTTATTATGCATTTTCATTTTTTTATTTTTATTGATCTCCTGGTTTGCTGGATTTTATCAAGCTGTTCTTTTTTTTTTTCTTGACAAGTTCATGGGTGCTGTATCTCTGGAATTCCATCATGTCTGTCTCCTGCCTTTATATTTGAATGAAAAGTTGGATGAGTATTATATTCCTACATGAGATTATTTTCTCGCAATCAGAAGTCTGGGTCCATAACGTTTATTCTGTATCATCGAATGTGGTTGTAGGGAAGTCAGAGGCCAGTCTGCTTTTTCTTATTGTTAGTGATGTGCTTTCCTTGCCTACACACTTAAGAGGGTTTTGTCATTTATTTATGAGGTTTGATAATTTGTCTGGTACATATCATGGCATTGCTTATGACCAACATTTTTTTATTGTTGTCTCACATGCTTTTTTTACATGCTTACTAAATTCTTCATTTCAGGAAAAAAGGTTTCTGCAGAGGTCCTTGTTCCCCATTTATGTCACCTGCGTTTCTAATTAATTTAATCTTTGTTCTTTTATTCTACATAGAATGTTCATCTCAGCCTTTTATTCATAACATTAATTACATTTGCAGACATGCCAATCTATAAAAATATTTTTAAATAAATTATTTACTTTTTCTGTAATGGGGTTACTTGAACATTTCCTTAAATTTTGCGATCTCACTTTTTCTGCAATTATGTTGTTAAAATCAAGCCATCCTTGATGTCTTTTTAAACTTTCTGAACTTCTTTTAAATCTCATTCTTTTAAAGTTCTTCCAGAATTTTTAGCCCTCACTTAAGTGTTCCTTGGGATATGTTTCCCCTTCAAACTGAGCCTTCCATATATTTTCCTTCCTCCTCTCTCTTTGTGTTCCTATTTCTTCTTTCTCCTACTCTCTTTCCTCATTCCTATCATCCTTTATTTTTCCTCCCTTCTTCACCAACACCTACTAAATACCATTTTTCATCTCTACATTAGGCCCACTGTGTTTGGATGGTTGTCCTGTTGTATTTTTTCTTCTCACTAAACTTTCCATGGACAGCTCTAGGTCTTTAATTTTTCTTGATACAGTCCAGATAAATTTTCCTTAATTGCTTTTTATTTATTATTTTTTTTTTAGGATCAGCTGGTCTTTGGTCCTTTGAGCTCCCCCCCTACTTCTCTCCCTTTTCCATATACATTATTTAAAATATATAATATTTGTTACATATATTATATGTAAGATATAATATGAGAGAAAGAAAATATGTCATATTAGTTCTGTTTCTCTGGAGAACCCTGGCTTAAGACAGAAAGCGTAGGCATGAACTGCATACATTTCTATTGTTTTCTAGGATATTTTGCCTTAATCTTTGGTCATGGGTTCCTTAAGCTATGGATATTTTTTACTCTTTACCCTCTATAGTACAGCACTTGGCTCCCAAGAAAGGAGATCTGTAAATTCAAAGAGATTGAATATTGATGTTCCTAGTAAAAATATCTTCTTTGTTTTTTGTTGTAGAATTTTATTTGAAAGCTGAAAGACAGAAACAATAACACTACAGAATTTACAGGAGTGGGTTGGTAAAAGAGAAACCTTTTAATTTTTTTCTACCTTCAAGCAACTTTTATTGATGCTAATGTCTTTGTCTTGAAGGATTATTAGAAACATATTTGAAAAATATGAATAGTACATTTCTCATAGATAGAAAGGGTGAAATCACAGAATGGTAAAATGAAGCTAGTTGTGAAAACTAGATGCCAAGAGAAATAATTCTCTTGACTTAGCTTCCACTTGCATCTGAATCTCTCAGAGTGCATGTTAAAAAGCAAATTTTGGGGTCCCATCTTAGACCTATTGAGTCATAATCGAAGGGCATGCTGCTTCAGGTTTTACATTAAAACAAACAAACCCTCAGGAGATTCGGGTGTGATCAAGCTTTATATGGGCTCAAGTTTGAGAACCACTGCATTATAATTCTGACATGGTGTAGAATAATTTAGAAGGGGCCCAATTATGAAAAGCTTAGTGTGCCATGGTAAGAAATGTTCATTTTGTCCTGTGGGCTATCACAATACATGGAAGGGTCAATAGGTAGAGGTTCTCATCAAATTTTCCTTGTGCAAAGCAGAAAGTGTGGAAGAGGACTGGGGACTCCTCATATAAGGTTTTGGTCCTTTGATGTTTTTGTTTTCCTTTCTATTTTTCTATATTTAAAAATACACATCATCTAATATGCATTTTATAATATATTTTTAATACTTTGTGTTAAATAATCCTAATTTTGAATGTCATAATAGATATGGGACAGGAAATGAGTGATTTTAAATAGGGTAGAACTAGCCCTGGCTGGTGTGGCTTGGTGGACTGAGTGCTGGTCTGCAAACCACAGCATCGCTGGTTCAATTCCCAGTCAGGGCACATGTCTGGGTTACTGTCTGGGTCCCTGATGGGGGGTGCGAGAGAGGCAACCACATATTGAAGTTCCTCTCCCTCTCATCCCCCTTCCCCCTCTCTAAATATGAATAAATAAAATCTTTTAAAAAATAAATAGGCTAGAACTACAGAACCTCAGGCAAGACAAAGAATAATAATCTAAGACAGTTCCTAAACTAGTTTAACATTACCACTACCATGAGGGAAGATATGCCTTATGAGACATAAAGAAATATTTAGGGAGTTGTACATGTGAAAAAAATCAGAATTTACAGAATGTGACTGAAGGATTGCCAAATCAAAGTTCAGAAATTTTCTGAAATTTTGTAGCAAACATGATCTGCAGATTATATAAAAATAAACAAGAAAAAAATCCTTATTGTACTCCATATAGGTAATACTTTTTTTTGCAAATGAACAGTTGACCTACTTTCTTTAAAAACTAATTGTATTTATTTCTCTCCAAGATGAAGATAAGTTCATCAAAGCAATAACAGAAAGTCTTACAGGCGATCGAGCAAGAAAAGTATGAACACTTTTTTCTTTTTCTTTTTGCCAGCATTATCAAGTTAGTGTGGCTGCTAGATAATAAGACAAGATGTAACACCATGCTTTCTCACCCTCATCGAAACAAAACATGTTGCTATCACATTAATTATGTACTGGCATTCTTGAGGGAGCAAGGATGTCAAGAGAGAGTGTGTGTTTGGATTCGTAATAACTCTTCACCATCCACCTGAACTGCTCCTCATGAAGGTAACTGCACATTTACATGCCAAATGCAATTCCTTCTATTTTCTACAATCAAAAGCCAGGCCCTGGCTGCTGTAGCTCAGTGGATCGAGTGCCGGCCTGTGAACCAAAAGGTTGCTGGTTCGATTCCCCAGTCAGGGCACATGCCTGGGTTGCAGGCCAGGCTCCCAGTAGAGGGTGCGTGAGAGGCAGCCACACATTGATGTTTCTTTCCCTCCCTTTCTCCTTCCTTTCCCCTCTCTCTAAAAAATAAATAAGTAAAATCTTTAAAATAAAATAAAAAAAGCAAATTTGCCATCCTGTCCAGAGTGGCTCAGTTGGTTGGAGCATCTGTCCCTTAACTGAAAGGTTGCAGGTTTGATTCCCAGTCAGGGCACATGGTCAGGGCACATACCTAGGTTGCTGGTGCAATCCCGGGTCTGGGTATGTACAGGGATGCAACCAATTGATGTTTCTCTCTCTCTCTCTCTCTCTCTCTCTCCTGTGCTCTCTCTCTAAAGCAAAGAAAAAATGTCCTCAGGTGATGATGAAAGAAAATAATTTTTTAAAGTCAGTTTGCTTCTCTGGGCTGCAAGCTCTATCTCAGTCAGTGCTGCTGATGGGGTGCAATTGCTTTGCCTTCCCTAAAAAGTAACTGACTAATTTTCAATATGACATATTTTCTGTTATCTTTCTAAATCTTACAAATAACTTTTACCAAATATTTAGGCATTACACAATTTACTACAATTATGGAGAAAGTCTCCTAACAGTAAAATGCCTGAATCAGCAGCTCCAACATGAAGCCCCATTAATCAGACATGCTTGAAAAATCTAACTTCTAGCTGTAGTCAAATTTAAGCAGCTGACTCCATCAGCAGACATTACTGTACAAGAAGTTATGAGTAACAGGAAAGAAAGAAATATGTGAACATGAAGGTTGGAAACTAAAACTAAACCTAAAAATTAAAGCATAGTACCTATTTGTGGAATCGCTTTATCTTAGAGGGAGCTCTCTATATAATTGCAATTTTATAACTGACATTTCAACTTATACAAGAGAATTGTAATTGAACTAAGTCTGAAAATTTTTCATAGCAAGAATATAAAATTATATAAAATCATGTGCATGTTCTTTGTTTTGAGTATCAATAGTGAATTTAATACAAAAATGACAAAATAGATTATAGTTAATAAAATGTTTTTTCCAAATGTGGCATTGACCTTTTTTGACAAAAAAGAAGTCCAGCATCAGAATCGTTATATATATGTATATGTATCTACGTATATTTTAAGATTGCTTGCTACATTTGGAAATAGAGTAAATGTGGAAAATACTCCCCTATATGAGCCTGTGGAAATCTAATTCATATTAAGTCCCCATCTTCCTTCACATTGCACTGAACTAATAGAGAGAAATGTATTTCCAGTCACAGTACAACTTATATTTAACAACATATATATATATATATATATAATACATAATAATATATAACAACTTATACCCCATGGTTGTGTTTTCATTCAGTTCTTGGTAAGATTCCTTATAATTGCAGAAGACTCAGTCATTTCATGGTGAACTAAAGAGAAAAAAAATCATGTATCCAACTGAATTAAGCAAAATGTACAATGGCAAGAAAATTAAATAGAGGGATTAAACAGAAAATGAATAGAACATTTTATTAATGTTGTGCATGTGCTATGGGTTTTTGGGTCACTCTACGAATGACAAAGTTAATGAGAAACGTCATATGAGTATGGGGAAATAGAATAATTGGCTGCTTGAACAGAGCTTTCTAAGGTACACATTCTTACCTTTGGGCAAAACAGTGAAATTGTCTAGGGAAGGCTGAATTTTGAAGTGAAAGTGACATCTTTGTCATTTAATGCATGAGATGTTGCATTCTCTGAATGAAATTCTGTGAGTCTATTGAAGGTCAAGACTGAGACCCTGCAGGCCTCAATTTGAGCAATTGGTCTTGAGAACATCTCTTTTTGGAGATCCCTGTGATCTGACGTCAGTGGTAAGGCGTCCTACTACTTTCTTTTATTCTCACAAACCTGAGAAGAAAATAGGGCTTCAAGTTGACAATTCTGCTCCTTCTTAGCCAATCTACTTTCTTAAAGACACTGGTGGAATGAGTATTTCTTTCACTTGGTCATTTCCAAGTGAAATGGTCCATCTTATTGGTCCATCTTAGTGATGTACCACATCCTCAGGACTGCACTGGGAACTAGGGACAAGCCATGAAAGGCCTGGCTCTCAAGTTGCTCCCAATCTAATAAGGGCAACTAAATTCTGGATTGCAATGGCATGATAAAGGAAATACAGGACCTAGAAGAGCACTTAGGAAGCTCACGGAAACAGCTTCCACCTGGACTGCTGTTTTGACCTTCACTCTGGAGGCCAAATGATTATGCAGCAACTTGTCTTAATTTATTCTTTTTTATTCTGTTTGTTGCTTGAATATAACTTTGTCTAACCTATTTTGGTGAAACAACTAGTCAAGGCTACGTTGGGCTTACTAAGACGCACGACTGCCCATACCCCATACAAAAGATAAAATGTACTACATGAGGAATCAAACAATACAGGTCATACGAAGGCAAGTAAAGATTTGTGACTTGGCACAGTTCTGATGGAGACGTTCCCTTTTTCTTTCTTTTTTAATTTTTTCCTAGGAGAGGAGTTGGGGGAGGGAGTGCATGTGCTCTGGAGAGAGAGCGGGCGCTGGTTCCTTAATTTTAAAGAGTTTTGATCTCTTTTCCAAAGGTGAGAGCTTTAGGGGAGTTCCCAGGGAAAGATCTCAATAGAATATTCATCAGCTTTCCAGGTGTGTCCTTTCAGAGCCGTGGTCTCTGCAGATTGGTTAGCACTAGGGTCATTAGTCCTTGCCTCTGCTCCCGATGGCAGCCGTGGCACCATATCCTCTAATTTTGCTGCTTTTCTGGGCCCGGAGCTGAAATGCAACTGAGGCCTAGTTGCTATTTCTAGTTTGACCCAAATTGTGTCTCTGTGGTCGGCAGACCCAAGGCTTTGCTCCTAAGCCTATTCGATGGGGGTCAGAACCCCAGTGTTCTGAGGGCTTGATGTTTGAGGAAGTGGTCGGGCAAAGGCTTGTAGGGGAGTCTTTTGAGGCTATTTTCTGGTCCCCTATTCTTCCTCTAAGGGGATCCAAGCTGCACAACATGCTAGGGGAGGAAAGGTCACCCTGGGGGGTACGGTCCTAGCCTCGAAGAGTTGTTTTCTCTAGTCTTGCCTGTTGCTAGGCACCTGGTACTTTCCACGCTAGTGACATTCTGCACCTCCCCCGTCCTTCCTGCTCTGCTTGTGTCTGTCCGACTGCCTCTTCTGTCGAAACTAGGGAAGTTTCTTCAAATAACAGGAAGGTTTTTGAGGATTTTTCTCAAGAACACGTTTTCAAACCCCATAACTTCCTTTTCTGATGTTACCTTGGGGAAATTATTTCACCTTTTAGAGCCTGAACTTCCTTATTTGAAAAATCATGATAAAAACAAAATTTAACGGAGTAAATATGAAGATCTGATATATTTATTATCCAATTCATGAATTGCATAGCATCTTTTTAGCAACTTGAAGGGCGTTGAAGGGTTATACACATGACAAGGGCGTTGAAGGGTTGAAGAGCTGTAGGAAGGGCGGAGCAAAGGAACTATAACCAAAGAAATGAAAGGATTATTTTTGAGCCCAAATATCTTTTCTTTGGGGGAAATGTTTTCAGCATGCAGATTACCTCTTCTTTTTATGAAGAATAAAGCACCAACAGTGACAGATGACCTTACTTGGGGCTTGATCAGAAAATTCCAGGTTGGTATATTAATATTACATTTCTGTGAGAGGTCGTCAAAACTGCAAATAGATCAGCTGTTAAATCTAGGTTTGGTATTATGATGTTAGCACCAGTGATGCTATTTTGAGCCTGTAGTTTTTTTCTTTAACAACTGGAAACCAGCATTACAGGGTTTTGTAAGGATTAATTTAAATAAAGTATGTGACATAGTTGATGGTAAATGAATATGTTGTAAATGAATATGTTGTCATATATTAAAATATACCATGATGTTTGGTTCTTACTATTAAAAACAAAATTCCACCAAGAAAGTTGGAGATCTAATTGGGTTTATTGAGAGATAATGAAATCAGGCAGCATCCCATATAGCAACTTGAAGGGCACTCTGAAGGAGTGTACAAAAATGGAAGGTTTTTATTGGTAGAAGGGTGGGGCAAGGAGGTTATTTAGCAAAGTTTCAGGCCAGGACATCTATCCTTGGAAGAGAATAGCAGGGTGTTTATCACACAGACTGCATCTCCCTCCTTTGGGGGAACTGGAAGGCCCTTTGTGACAGATTACTTCACTGATAATGACCAGAAGATTCCAGACTGGTTGATTAAGGTGCCATTTCTGGGAGGAGTTGAAACTGCAATTCAGACTGGTATTAACTATAGGTCGATGATCATGGGCTTTAGCATGAGTGACACCATTTTGGGCCTGTGGTTTTCTCTTTCACATTACTAGGAAGTAGAGGTTATACAATGCTTAAGCATGTAAAATACAACCTGGAAACACAGGTGATAAACATGTTATCATTTTGTGCCTCAAAGGTTAATGACAACGCCTATATTTCCTTACATGACAGGTGTCAGATTCTTGGCTTGGCTCTCAGAACTCACTATGCCTTATTCTCATTCCATGTATCTATCTCAATTTTTCCTGCACCCCAACAAAACTCCAGGCTCTCATTCTGTTCAAACCAAAAGTCTTTTCCAGGTTTCTTTCCATTCCTTTACTTACTCAAAGTTAATTAATTCATTGATTTATTCATCCATTTACTCAGCAAAGCAGCTTTTTAAATCCAGCATCTCCACTAAGCACTGTGGATAAAAACAGCAAAAAGATAAACACCAGATTCCTGCTTTTGTGCATTTACATTATTAAAACTGAAAAGGGAGAAAATGCTTACATAATTACATTCATGCTATTGAGGAGAAGTAAAGATGTTCTGAGTGCAAACACCAGAGGGCATTAGCATAGTATCGGAATGCACTATATTACTTGCAGGGTCCTGTAAAAAAAAAAAAAAGAAAAGAAAATACAGGACTCTAGGGTACCTTGTTGAAAAAAGTATTAAGAATTTGAAGACAGCAGCACCAGAGCAAGCACAGGGCTCTGCAAATGCACAGGCAGCCTGCCCACAAAACCAGCTCTACACACCGTGCAGGACCCGGGAAGGATTCTTTGAGTCAGTGTCAATTTCACTTGAGATCTGAACGATGGTATGTGTTAGGTAGGCAATTTCAGACTTGCATTTTCATTTGCTATTCCTATTTAGGCCTAATGTGCTATTGTTTTCTCAAGAGCTATCAGGCTCATTATGTTCGTACCAAGGGATGATGCAACCTTTTCAGTCTTGGTCAGGATGTTGGTAGTAGAGGGATAGAAGTCTTTTGCTAGGTCAGTTTCATCTCCCATATGAATCAAAAAGCAAAAATTAAGACCAAAATTTTATGACTCAGAATTTTTAAAAATCAAAATTTGTAAATAATTCTCAGTCATTCTTTCTTAAAAACTCTATCAGAGTTCAGTGGCCTGGGAATTTAGAAACCTGGGTTCTTGGTTTCGATTTGCCTCTGATGAGGGACTCTTTGGAACAAGGCTTCCTAATCAGGGAAAAAAAGAAATAATAGTTAGACATCTTTCAGTCTGAAATTTGAAACTACTGACAGTAGCATTTTCTAATTTTCTTCAGTGAAGATACAGGAGTCCACTTTATCTTGGTCTACTTTTTTGGAACATAAAGTCGCAATGCTGGCTGAAAAACTAACAGCATCAATTCAGCAGTAGCTGCCAAAGGCCACCTTCAACAGGCAATGTCTTTTCTTAAAACAACCACATTAATTCCCTGAGGTGACCACTGCTATTCTGTTCTTCCATTAGTTAAAGGTCACCTCTACTAGCAACCAATTTTTGTTCTTCCCTGGGGTAGCTACTTAAGACTACGTTCATTGTCTATATTAACTTCTCTACTGCATCTGTTAAATATCAAGGTAATTAAAGGCTTCTATAGACACTGAGTTACTTTATTCTCAAGTAGGGACCTTTTTTTAGACCAAGAAGCTTCAGACAGTGTAATACCGGAATGGAGAAACTAAAATTCTTTCATATTTCTGAAACTTTCTTCCTATGTTTACTAGTGCCTTTGGACAATTTAAATATTTTTGGTAATAGAAATTCTGTTGGGCTAACCTAGGTATTTTAGGCTAGGCTGTGAAAACAGAATCCCCCAGTTTCACAGACTGAAAACAAATGATTTGTTTCTTTTCAAAGTCCTCTGTAGGCACGTGCACATGTTCTCCACGGCATTCACCAGCACGCAGGCTGGCCGAATCTCTACATCACGTAGCTGCGCCTTCCAGGTGGAGCCTGGGAACCCCTTGATGTAGCAGAGAAAAGAGCACTGAGGCTCTCTCACTGACATTAGATATTGGACCTGAAACTGACACACATTGTGTTTACTCACAAGCCATTGGCTACAATTAATTACACAGTCCTAAGTGCATGGATTCAGGGAAGCGTTATCTTCCCCGTGCTCAGAAGAGGGGTGAACCTCTATGGCATTTCCATACAAAGAAAAGCTGTTTACCTTGGTTTTCTTAGAAGTACATTTAGATGAAACGATATTAACCGAACTGAATTCTGGTAGTTCAGATGGCCGAGAAAACATAACATCAGTACTGCCAAGTCTTTCTCTGTTACCTTTAATTTCTCATGGTGTCTTATTTCACTATCACTGTATGTGTATGTGTTTCTGTTTCAGTATTGCCGTATTCCTCCTTCGAGATAATGAAGGGAGGTATCTCAGCGTTGACAGGTTTCCTACTGTTTGCTAAGAGGCCAGAAGTAAAGCATTATCCCTTTCTTCAAGGGGTGTGTAATAATCTTTGAACATCAACTAGGGCCCATAAATAAACATACTTCTCAAAATCACACAAGCTAGAAGAATCATGTTCTGTTTTAACTAGAAAAATTGGCTTTTTGATAGCATTCCTTACAATTTTTAGTTAGGCATAAATTATATTTTCGACACTTTATGGTACATGAATATATCACCTCAGATGAATACTTGCCAAAATATTACAGCCAGTTCAGAACTCTTGAATGAGAAAATAAGATCTCAGTGTGATACATGGATGCCTCTGCATCCCACAACCATGAACAATTAGGACAGGTATCAGGGCAAACTTTGACAGCTAGATATAATTCTGCCAATATTAAATGTTGTATCTAAGGCAGATTGGGTGCTTTTGATTAGCAACCTAGGATCCCTTCTCTTTAGGAAATCGGAAATATGGAACACAAGGTGTATAGGAATGTGTGCAAACCCATCTATGCATTATCCAGCAGATGTTATTGTTTAAGACCTTAACCTGGGCCATTTGTAGTTTGAGATAGGCTGCCCGTGGGGTGTGTTCGTGCCCTTTCTTTCTGTTTGTTCTTTCAGTGAATACCGATGACAGAGTAGACACTTTTATAAGTATTTAATAGGTAACAGGGAATAAAACACAATCCCTAGCTTTTTGAAGATTTTTGAAGCTTTCTGAAGCTTCCTGTGTATTGGAGGAAATGGACATTGATAACACATCTAGCAAGTTCTATGCTAAAGGTAGTAGAGCTGCTCTAGGAGCTCAAAAGAAGGGAACTTCTCTCTATTGTGGAGGACAGAGTGTGTGTGTGGTGTGTGTCTGCATGTGTATGTGAGGGATAAGTCAGGAAAATTAACAGGAGGTAAAAGTGTTTATAAGAAGAAACAATAAAGCTGGAAATAAAAAAAAAAATAGAGTACATGAGTCGACTAGGAAAAGAACCCAGAACTTAACTCTTTAATACAAACGTTTTGACTTAACAAATTGTTCAGTGTGTTACTCAAAAAGGAATAACTTATTTATATATTTACTCTGAATTTTGGTGCCAAGAATGTACATAAATCATTTTATTGAACACTGAGAACTGAAGCACCTAATTTCTTGCTTCCCCTCATTTGCAAAGTTCTGAACTAAATGTCATGCTTCAGAAAACTAATAACTAATTTGTTCCAGGTAAAGCATATTTCTTATGAAAATTTTAAAGGAAGTGTAAAAAATACTCATTAATATGAGTCTTCCTTCTTAAGTTCAATTAAAATTGGAGTGTAATTATAAAAAGGTAATTATAAGCAAACATTCCAGAGTGCCACACCTTCCCATATTATTCTGGATTTTTTTTCTTTAAAAAAGAGGAATGAGAGAATTGATCAGACTGACCAGAATTCTATGACTCATTTCAGCCAGCAAGTGAATTTCAGCATCAAAAGAGAAAAATTAGAACACTGCACATGGATTCATTAATTTTTCAGGTAAAGAAAAAGTATAACAAAGCCAATGTGTAAATTATTTTAGCTCTTTTCTTTTGAATTATGATGAAAAATATTATCTGATTATTAATTCCTCATGCTGTACTCAAAAAGAAATAATTTATAGACACCTGTCATTTCCCTGGAATTCTCTCTTTCCCATTCAGAGTTCTGCATCCTCCTTTTGACGGCATTGTCTCCTTGTGTGCATGTACTTGGGAAACTGAGCTCTTGACAAATCTCTCATCAATGCTTTTGAACTTACGGAATGTTTATCCCTCTGTCTTTATTAACAAACTAAGTTCCTGTTTAAGACTACTGGGAAATGAAACTTTATTTTTATAGTTGTTTGAACATTTTATAATAGCTACTACTGGAGCAGCACCTACCAAAAAAGGTTTCTTAAGCAATACAACCAAAACCAGTCGTTCCAAAGAACTAAAAATGATGTTGAGTATGCCCAACCCTACTGTGCTGTGAGCTATCAAAGAAGGTAAGGTTCATGTATGATAGCCACTGTTCCCGTGGCTGGTAATTGCTGTGGCATCTACAATATAAGAGTTCCCTTCATGAATGTTCATTTCTGAGGACTCTTTTTTTGGGGGGTGGGGGGAGGATTTTCTTTCTTTTCTGTTCTTTTTCATTTTTTGGAATTTAAGGGAAAAAAAGAATGAACACATCATTCCTTATCATCACTAAGCTTCTTAATTTCAGGAACTCATTCCAGCTAAGCTATGCAGCTGGGCTACTTTGGATGATAAGGCTTACACTAATTCATCTGTAGCATCTTGATAAACCATCTTTAATGATGGTTGAAGGGAATTTAGTTTTCATCCAACAGGAAGAGCACGTCTTTGGGCTGTTAATAAGTACTCCACGAACTAAGCTGCAGTTAGAACTGTGAAAATAACATTCTGAATATATACAATGGCCAAAAGTTTTGGGAGGCATATATTAACAGGAAAAATAAACCCTCTTCATTTAATCATTTTGTCTGACCTAATATCATTTATTGGCACCAAATAGGCAATGAATTTGTGAAAATGAAACTGATTGGTTTGAGACTTGAAGAAACAATCTTGCAGCATTTCTAATACTATTATAACTCAAGAGGCTGACAAAATATTATCAAGAATGTGTCTTTTAGAGATCATGCTTTAATCAAATTAGGCATTTGTAGGTGGTACATGAAATGCTTATAAGGGACAAGCAAACTAGTAATACAAATAACTTCCCATCATTTTGCGCTTTCATTCTTCTTAGGATAAGCCTTTGAAAGAACACAGAGATAAACTCCATCTAAACCAAGGCTAAATTTTTCTTTTCAGTCTAAAGTAATGATTCTTCACTTTTGGGGAAACCACTAAAATTCTAATGTTATTTATTACATCCCAGCCCTTCTAAGAAGCATTTGCAATGGTTGACTGAAACAACAACAAAAAAGTTTCACTAGCATTGCCATTTAAGCATGGACAAACAAATTTAGTAACTAAAGGAGACTTATAATTGCTATTGATTGTCCTCAAAACCCTTTCAGTTTTTGGTAGTTCAAGGAGATAGAGAAATTGAGATGAGTTATGTAGTCAGTGAGAAGCAGAAACACACTTGTTTAAAAAAAGCAAATGGTCTTCTGAAGTAGGAAGCAGATTACTAACAAGCAGCCCTGTGGTCTAGGGCTTACTAAGTCATAAAAAGGAAAATGTCTTGGCTGTACAAGGGGAGATGCGAGACAGATGCAGGGCTGAGTAACACTGACATTTACTGCTTCTGTGCATCAGGAGCACATACCGCCTACTGCGTTCTTCCTAACATTCTATGCAGAGCAATTTTGCCTTCTCTTTGTGTTTGAGGAAAGTGAGGCTCACAGAGGTTGATTTTACAGCTAGTGAAGTTTGTTTTTGTTTTTTTCCATTGTTATCCACAGATCACAATGATCCAAGTGGGTATTTGAACCTGGGTGTGGTGCAAACAAAGCCCATGTTCCTTTAATCACAGCAACTGCACTTACTGCTTTCAAGAAAAGTGTACCATTGAGTCACTGGGTATGCTCTTATAGGGCTGGGTGACACCTGGAATCCTGTAGAGAAGTGTCAGGGATTGAATGAGAATTTGAAAAAGATGATCATAGGTGACTTTTATAAATGAGGCATTGACTGATCAAAACAAAACAAACCTCAACCAGTGGGACGGACCTATGAGGGTAAATGAGTTATTGGCTGTCACTCAAAACAAAACATAATAGGCTATCTAATTTGTTACTTTATTTATCTTGAAACTGGGTCTTATTTGAATTGAGTATACCATTTTTGTTTCCAAACACACAATGGAATATAAGGTATTTCAACATTAAGGGATCAGGCGAAAGAGAAAGGGACTTCAGTGCATTCCAGGAAGGAATGATCCACGAGATAAGAAAACAACCAAGAAAAGGGTGTGGTGTCCTGGAAGCAAAGTGAATGAAAAGCATTGAGTGAATTATCAGCTGCGTCATATGATGGTGATAGGTCAAAAAATGCAAAAAGATTGTATTTTGCACTGCATGTAATGACATGAAAGTCTTTAGGAACCTTAACAAGGCAATGTCAGGTGGTGGTGGAAACTGGAACGAGTTGGGTCTTAAAGAGAAATTAGACAGTAGTTGATATGACTCTGAGAATGGATTTATAGTGCCTGACCGCACTCAGTAATGTTTGATGAATGTATGGAAGAATAAGTGATGAATTAATTAAAGAAAAACCCCTGTGCCAGATGCTTTTCGTAATACTGAGAAACCATGGGGAGACCCTCACCCCCCCGACACATCCCCTTCCCCCAGCACAATGAAGCTGAGGTGGAGGTGTTATCAATGGCTACTGAGAACTCCTTGAGTGCACTGTCTCTCAGGGCTCGGAGGAGCTGAGGAGTAGAAAAGCACTGGAAATGGAGGCATAAGTACACTTTAGATTCCTGCAGAGGCTGGAGGAGACCGTTATAGACGTATGCTAGTGTCAGGACAGTGAGGACTGAGGCGTAGGGATGGGAGAATATGTACATAGATGAGTCAAAGAAACACTCGTCACTGGAAGAAAGGGCAGGTACAGGCATTAGTTGGGAAGCTGAAGAAGAGCTACAGCTTGATACCTGCCCAGGAGGATTCCCCAGTGTCAAACTTCTGAGCAGTCGGGGAGCCAAGGCCACTTACCCCTGGACACATCCTGGCAGAGGGGAAGGCTGATGTCTTCCTTTAGACAAGTACAGTCGTTGAATCAGAAAAGCTTACCGCATGGAAGCCAAGAGCAAAGGAAGAGAACTGCAAAATGGGGTACTTGATCATTTACAGTCCGGCCGGGAAGAGGGGTCAGAATGTGTCTTGCAAGGAGCAATGAGGGTGAGCTGTAGATGTGTTAGTTTATTGTGTAGTCATATCCTGTTGTGTTGTTCATTCTATTTTCAGAGTAATAGAAGAGCTGGGGCACAAGGAGAACCAGTTTTAGTGTTGTCTTCGCCTTTACACTTGTGTGGCCTTTGGGGAACTCAGGCAACTTCTTTGATTCATAATATAGACAAGAGGGAGAGGAAGCAATTTTTCAGTATGAGAGGTATAACGGCATGCTTGTGTGCTGATGGAAATGACCTCATACAGATACAAATTATTGATTTCTTTTTTTAATAAGGACCCCGAAGTGATTGCCATGAACGGACAAGTTTAGAAAAATTCTGTTAGACTCTTTTGAACTTAACGTTTTTACTATTGAACGAAGCTGGCTAAATCTTACTTTTCCCCTTTCCATTCTGCCTTCCCCACTTTGTTCTATCCCTCTTCCTTTCTGTGATAATATATTGAGTGCACACTGTAAGGCAGAACCTTTATTAGGAGCTACTGCATAAAAGGATAACTACGCCATTTCCTTAAGGAGCTTGAAGTTCTTTAAGAACAGGAACTAAGCAAGTAATTGAAATAAGTGATTTGTGGTCTGAAAGCCAGGGGAGGAAAAACAAGCCCACTCAGACTATAAGGACTATAGAATTTCTTCCTGGAAGACATTAGTTTTTAAGCAATAATATTTAACAATAGATGGGAATCACTATTGATCCTCTATCAAGCCAGATTCCTTTGTGCAGCACTTCTGGAAAAATGGAACATAGTTAATACGGGATTCGCTTCAAAGCATCTGCTGACCTTCCATTCTAATTTGTATCCAAGCTTAGTGAGGTATCTGATTTGGACGACCTCAGCTTGCAGAAGACTAACGCATCATCTTCCTATGCAGCCTTGACTATACTGCCATGCTTTCAGGATATGAAAGAGACATATTCAAAAGAGTAGCAATTTTAAGTAAAAGCATCAAATCATAACCAAGCCACTTTAGGAGAAGTCAACAAAAAGACTGCACCAAGAGTCAGTTAAAGAAAACCTTCCAACCCCTAGATGTTTCCAAAACACTTCCCAAACAGCACTTTTGTGGAATGGGGGTAATCTAAATGAACATTGTTTCACACCCAATTTGTTGTGTATAGTTCATCCTGACTTGCATGCCAGTGAGATTCCATGCAGCCTGGGAGAGGTAGAAACCAAGGAAGTGCAGGCTTGATTGTACTTTTGTAATTGGAGCTTTGCACCTCAGGCAGCTCACATCATAGATGTGCATGTTTCTGGAAAGCTTAGATTCTGGATATCCCTCCCATTAATTTGAGAGTTGGTGTGTACGTGCACTTTATTATTCAGATGTGAAATAATATGTGGTTTCAAAGAGCAAGAGGTTCTGGAAAAAAAAGGTTTCTTTTTAAATTCAATTGTGTAGGGAGGGTGTAACTGGTGATCTAGAGGGCTTGGAGTCATGGCACAGATCCCAACTATTGAATATTTTTCAGTTCACACTTGTAATGATGTGGCCAAGAAATGAACATGTTGTATTAGTTTGTGGTATATTTGCATTCAGGTCAAATGTTAATAAGAAATCTAGGTGGTATCTTAACTAAAATAACTAGGTAAGTTCTAATCCTTTCTTAAAAGTCATACTTTGTTACTTATTGTACCAAAGTGCATAAGTTTTTTTGAGAAAAATGTGTTTGTTCATTTTTCTCTGAGTTCTGTACTACTGTTGCTCTTTTTCGAATACCTGGTACAATTTTGAATAGTGGAGTCAAAATATTTGTCATGTTTTCAATGTTTGGGTAAAGGCTTTCAGTGCGTTACCCTTAAGTATAATTTTAACTCTACCTTTTTCATAGATGTCTTTCATTAGTTTAGGGACATTTCTTCCTATTACTAGCCTTCTGAGAATTGTTTTTGTGAATAGGTATTGAATTATTTCAAATGCTTTTACTGTATCTATTGAAATGATCCTTTGGCTTTTCTGCCTTATTCTATTACTGTGGAAATGACAGTGGTTTTCAATTGCTAGACAAACCTTGTATTGCTGGAATAAGCTGTACATAGTCATAGTATATATTTTTTGTACAAGTTGCTAGATTCATTTGCTTTATTTTGTTAAGAATCTTGTGTGTATGTTCATGAGGAATATTGGTATGTAATTTTTAATTCTTCTTATTTATATATATTATATATAATGCCAAGTTTTGATATTGGAGATTTAGGGAAAAATTAGCCTGTATTTTTTGAGAGTTTTTATATAATGCATATTATTTTTCCTTAAACATTCAACAGAATTCACTGATAAAGATATTCAGTCTTGAAGATCTTTCTTGTGTAAAAGACTTTAATAAAAAATTCAAATTCTTTAAAAAATAGAGATATTTGAATTTTCTATTTCTTCTTGTATCAGTTTTAGTAACTAGTGTTTTTCTATGAGTTTGTACATTCCCGTGGAAGTCGTCAAATTTATTGATATAAAGTGGTTCATTTTATTCTCTTATGTAGTTCTAGTGTCTGTAGGATTAGTAGATAATCAATAATTATTTGTTGAGCTGAATAAATAAATAAATGAAATAGAAATTTACTCAACTCTTTCAATGAAACCACTGATTTTAAAACTTTTATTAAAGCAAAAAACAAACAAGCAAACAAAAAAACAACCATTTGATCAGACAGAAAACTTACTCAGAAACTTTAAAATAGGTTATGAAAAAAGAATATAGGTATGGATAAAAGGAAGATAATTTGAAGTAAAGAAGCTACTTCACCTTGCTCCCCCACATTCTCCTGTTGTGATACCCTAGATGTTTCCCCATTTATGAGCACTTAGTAGTTCAGTTGAATACATTTTCATAAATCACTGAACCATATTCTAAGCTTATTAAATGCAGAATAAATTTATTCACCTTTGTATTCCTAATAATTCTTAGTGGAGTGCTTTGCACACAGTGTTCAGTACATATCTTGTTAATGAATGGAGAGAAGTGTCTTTGACCTATGTCAGTTTATGAAATAAACCATGCTTTGTGGCACATATAAAATTTAAGTGAAAGTCTTTATACAATTCTCAGAGTGTAAAGAGAATCCAGCATAGTGAATCTACTTTGGTAATTATATCTGTGTTTGATGGAGTATAGTATTTTTGCTTCGAGGTATGACTTATATCCATGCTAATTTCCTGCCTCTCTAACCAAGCAGTAATTACACAGGCCAGGGACCATTAGAAGATAATGCATTTCTCTTCCGTCTTATAAATTTCTATGGGATCAGTTTGTTTCAGTTTGTTTATTGAATGGGGCACCAGGTTTTGCTGCATTATTATTATTCTGACTTACGGTTTGTATCCCAGCATGAACCTTCTTTCCTTTAGACATCCGACAATGACTGAAGAAAGGGCCCCGGTTGTCACAGAGAAACAAGATTTTTTATGTTTGTCTTTCGACATGGTCACAAGTTTGGCTGTGTTCTTTAAGAGGGTTCATAAAGATATTTCCAGCTCTAAAATATTATAATTTCACTCTCACGGGGACTAATCAGCTTGTCTTTAGCCTCTCTTCCATAATGACAAAGAATTATTCTTTTGAGCTTCAAACCAGAGTCAAAGATCCTCAAAAATTACTGATCATTTTTTCTTTGACTCTGATCTCAAAAATCAGAGGTGCAGTGAGATTTTCAAGTATTCTTCAAGTCACATGGATTGGCAGTTTCAGGGGACGCGGCATGTGTACTTCTCTGAGGTAACATAGCAGGGAGAGGTCCCCGCCGCCTGTCTTACCTCCCAACATGTTGTCCCTGTTGCAATTCAAGTATGTTTCAAAGACCTTCTGGGTAATTCAGCTTTTAAAAATTAAGCTCTGGAAAGACTCAAAAACTTTCAGAACAGGAAAAAGGCAAAGAAATCTTAATACCAAATGCTTTATAATAGCTCTGTCTGGGGATGAAGGTGGTAGTGAGAATGGGGGATGCAGAGAAGTTTGGGATGAGAGGGAGAAATTTTATTTTTTATTTTAAATACATTTTAAAGAGTAAAATTATAGATAATTGTTATTTCTATTGTTTTTCAAATATAAAATATCGCTTTAATTTTTTATGGCCATATACTGATAACTGAGAAGAACAATGATATAAATCTTGTCATGAAGATGTCTACATTCCATGAGCACAAAATATTAGCCAATGAAACATCTAAAAATAATATTAGGTAATATGTAAGTAAACTAAAACAATGTAGTAACAGCTGTAAGTTTTGTAGAAGGTGAGATGTTAAGGAACTTGTGGTAATCAGGCTGAGATCCAGGGAGAGGTGAGATTTAAGACATGCCTTTAGGCGCCGAAGGCCTGGGAGGAAAGTTTGGATCAGCAGAAAATGAGAGCAATTTACAGGGATGGGAGTGAGGAAGAAGGGCTAGTGGGATACTTACTTTTAATAAACAGGCACAGCTTTATTGTGGACATTTTAACAACAAATACATGTTGGGGATACTCTAAGTTCCCTGAAACAAACAGGTAAATAAACAAAATAATAACAAATATAATAACTAAATTAAAAGTTTGGGCATGCCCAGTTACATCACTAACTGAAGACAGGAGACCCTAGGCCACTCACTCCCCAGGGACCAGCAAAATGTCTTTTCTATAGATAGTGATCATGAAAGTAAAAGTTTAATAAAATAAAATAGAAGGAATTAATCCCTGCTCAGTACTTAGCATTGTAAGTGCTCACAAGCTATGTGTCAAGTAATTAGAGTAATCAAGATGCAGTCACTGACTTTAATTAAACTTTACATCATTGAGTGAGAAGTAATAAATTCATGTGAAATAAACGTGGAGAGGATTTAGGGCCAATCGGAGTCACATATTGATTCAGATAATAGTAAAATGTATGTGCATGGACACACCTGTAATTAACCAGTGTGAATCATTTCCAATGAGTCTTCTCTCTCAGATGCACACTCACAAATAATGCAGTGAAAAGATGCCCAAGCATTTGGTCAGTTTCAGTCATAGCACTAGACATCTGGACGCTTCTAGACAGCTGCAGGTGGAGCTTTGCATGGCCATGCTCCACTTAATGAAGAGTGAACATATTGCTTAATTATTTTTGACTTTACATTAGAATCAGAAGTCTAAATCCTGGGAATAGAGAGTCAAGTACACCAAGGGTAACTATGGTATATTCTTTAAAAAACATCCCCTGTAAAAGTTAAGAAATTTGTTTTAAGCAAATTATTTACTCATGTTTTCATCAACTCTTGATCAAGTGTCTGTTACGTGCTAGCCTAGGAAGCCACTAAGAAAATATGAAGTTCTTATTCTCATGACACAAAGTCTTACAGAAGAGCAGAGCAGGGAAAACACTCAAGTGAACAAATATGCAGCCTTAAATTGTATTTAGCACTGAGATGGAGGGGAATAAAAAGAGAGGTGTGTATATGCAGAGGGTAGGCAAAGAGATGCTTACTTAGGGTAGTAGAGAAGATGTGTCTAGAAAAATAATCTTTAGAAAGATACTTGAAGATTAAGAACGTGCCAAATAAAAGACTGGGGGACAGGTAGGAGGAGGAGGTAGGAAGAAGTATATTCTAGGTAGAGGGTTATTTATTTATTCACTCAACATTCATTTATTGAATTTTTGTTACAGAATTAGTCCAGGGGTAGGTACTCAGGGATATGCGATAAAAAGACAAAATCCTTACTTTGAGAGACTTGCCACAAAGTAAAAAATAGAAATTCTTCTCTTCTAGAGATCATTTTTACTTGATCGCATGAAACCCAGCTTATTCCAAAATGTTAAGAATAATGACGGAAGGAAGGGAGGCAGGGATAGCATGATCGAGGCAGAGAGGACGAAAGCAAGGTAGACTCCGAGGCTAGCAGGTTCAGTGGGACTAGTGTTGCTCTGTGGGCCTGCTGAGCTAGGAGGGTGGCTGGGGGCTGCAGCTCTGTCCAGACTCCATCACGCAGTTTCTACACGGTGACGCGGAATCGCTTCCCCCACAGGGAGTACTCGTTACTATTTCCAAAAAGCTCCAAATGAGCTAGTGGTATCACCTCTTACATTTTATATAATATTGATGCTAATATTCAAGCCCTTAACATGTGTCAGGCGTAATACTTTGTGTGTAATATTTACTTTATCTTACCTGAATAACCCAGGGACACTGCTATGATCCCCATTTTACAGGTGAGAAAGTGGTGGCATAGAGAGCATGTGCCTTGCCTAAGGACACCTGCCTAGTAGAGCTGGGAATCGAGTCTAGGTTGCTTGTCTCCAGGACTCACTGATTTTAACCACTGTGCTGAAGCATAATGTACACGAACATACATACACATAAACTTGAATTTGATAATCATTTGCAACTAAAGAATATTTATGCAACATCTGTAGACTAACAGAGGATTCAGCTGGCCAGGAATCTCATGTTTAGAACCCAGTAATACTGAGCAGGTATAAATTGCTATTATGGGAGTCTTGGGTACACTGCTCTATTAATTTAATAGCAGATTCTGACTTTATTACAGTAAATAACATATTCATTAAAATGTTTAAACACTCATGAATGAAGAGAAGAGGTATTAGAAATGCACTCTGCTGGCATAACTAACAAAGCAGTGAAATTATTTCACCGCATATGGGAATTCTGAGGAAGTGATTTGCATGCTGTCTGTCTCTGACTTTTTCAGCCTGTTTGGTGTTTGGTATTCAGCCTGCCATACACGCTACAGGGGCTACCTAAAGAGAGCTATGTATCGGGGAGAGAAAACTCAGCAGCCCCTCAGTGCAATCAAGTGATTCAGAAGTAAAGTGAGCCTTCACGAAGAAGTGCGGTCTGGAACAGTTAGGCTAATCCACCACCGCAGGGAAATGCTGGGCAGGTCTTCATTGCTGTTGCATGAGAAAGACAACTGCATCCTGAGCAGGGAACTGCAAATGCACATGTGTTATGAATGTGAGCAAAGTCCTGGTGGGTTCTGCAGATGATTTTGTTTGGGATTCTAATTTTCTAGGCTTAAGATCATCTGCTCTGTAGCTCCTGGGTGTTCCTGACATTGGAATTTTGGGCATGAAAATTAAAATATTGGTAAATTAATATACATCATGGGGTGATTTTAGGAAATAAAATATTATTTTTAGCTAATTTTTAATCACCCTTGGAGATCTTTGAGCAGGAGCTGATATGTTAATATGTCTGTAGGAGCAGAATGCATTGTTTGTGGCAGAGAACATCGAGGTCATTGTGATGACCTCAACGGGGCTGTAAGAACCCTGGGGCTATAAGAACCCCGGATGATAACAGTGGTAATGGAGAGGAGAAGACAGATGGGTGAGCAATAAGTTCTCATACTGATGGGGCTTAACTACTCTTAATTGAATATAAGAGGCGGTGGAGAGGAAAGAGTTGGCCTTTTTCTGCTGCATCCATTCACTTATTTAAGAAGTAGGTGGACTGATGATGGTGGCCACAGGGGAGGGGGGTTTGTGGCGTTTGGTGAAAAAGGTGAAGGGGCTAAGAAGTACAAATTGACAGTTACAGAATAGTCCTAGGGATGTAAAGTACAGCATGGGGAATGTGGTCATAAATATCGTAATAAATATGCATTTTGGGTGGTCGAACATTTAGGGGGATCAGTTTATAAATTATATGATCATCTAACCACTCTGACGCACACCTACTTGTTACTAATACAAAATAATATTGAATGTAAAGTGTAATTGTAAAATCAAAAAAAGAGAAATACTTAACATCCATCAAGTTCCAGGCATGGGGACAGCGCTAAGCATACAACAACGAGAAGGTCGTGCTATAAACAATTACCCGTGGGCTACTGACCTTCCATTTACACTGGCACTGAGGTAACTACTGTCAAGTTTCATGTTCAGTCCCCAGTTCCCACCTTTGGTACCAAGCACTATCCTGGTCATGGTGCTGTCCGGAAAGAATGAGCCAGTATATATAGGATCTCGCACAGAAAGGGAGTAAATACAGGAAATGATCAGAAAGGAGTTGGAAGAGTTAGTGTAACAAATGGAGAATATTGTTACCCAAAGATCAAGAAACTACCCTAGATAGAAAATCATGAAGGGGTTCTTCTAGAAAAATTGCTACCATAGATGCTACATGGAAACATACAATTGCTGATGAGCAGAAATACAGCGTCTGTCCTGCTGAACTTCCTGAGACTTCCATTGCCACATCAGGATCCGGTTATCTTATGCCACAGCACCCAGTTTCTCTGCTGTTACTGCAGCTGCTGCTTCGATTGACCCCAGAATATAGATAAAACAGCTCCTACTTAAAAACAATCAAATAGCATTCTGTCCTCTTTTCAGTGCCTCTTTTAAGGAGAATCCTGCAAAAACCCCCCCGAGGTGGCTCGGGAGTCTGGTATGTAGTTTGTAAGTGTTTGGCCCTGAGGGTGCAAAAGAATAGAGAAGAGAGACTGTAAACCTGAAAGCCAATGGACGCTATTTAACATAAGATACTGGTACCATAGTTCAATTTAGTGGTGATCACTGAGCTCTTATTTTTCATTCTACCTCATTACTATTCCGCCTTAGGTCTCTGCTAATTTCTTCTCATCATCCTGACCTCTAGATGTTTTAGTGCCCTAAGGCTCTGACCTCAGATCTGTAGTCTTCTTTTTGTACATTTATTATCAAGGGCATCTTCTCCAATCTTGCGATATAATCTGTATAATGACCACATACACAGTTCCAAACCCTCCTCTAATCTCCAGATTTCTCCAACTCACTGAGTACTTAAACTTTTCTTATGGCAGACTAAAGTACTTAAAACTTAACATTGTACCCAAACAGGCCTCTCACTCAACACCACCTCTCAAAACAAGCGACAGCAACACACACACCCTCTGATCCTCCGCCATGCGCTGCAGTCTTAATGACTAGCCGTGTCATCCTCTCGGCTGCCGAGGCCAGCCACCTAGGGGTTATTCCTGATCCCTCTCTTTGCTATCACTGTAGGTGTCATGTATCAGCACATCCTGTCTGCCCCATCTTCAATATAGGCCCAGAGTCTGTCCTCCCTGACCTCTCTACTATGACCCTTCTAGTTGTATGTGACTTTTTCTGGACTAATTCGATAGATCCCTAACTGGTCACTCTTCTTTTGCCCTTAATACCCTTATAGAGTCTATAGCACAGAGCTGCCAGAGTGACCTTCCAAAAATTTGAAGAGGTTCAGTAACTTCTCTGCTCAGATTCCTTTAGCGGATTCCCATCTCACTCAAATTTCTAAGACAGACATGTGGCTTATAAAGTTCTGTGCCTTCTGTCCTATTCTCTCTCTCGTTTAATGTCTTACGACTTCGTCACTCATGACATCCCAGCACCCTGCTTTCTTGCCGGTCCTTAACAGAATGAACATATTCAGTGCTATTGCACTTGCCTTCCCCTCTCCCTGGAACGCTCTGCCCCCAGGTATCTGTAAATCTTGTTCCATCACATTATATCTCTGCTCGAATAACTCCCAATTAGAGATTGTCCTATCATATCAAAGAAGCTGTCATCCATATGTTCTGTTTCTTTCCCCCGATGTATTTTGTTCATAGTACTCCTGTCCTTTGTCTCAATAACTCTGCTTATATAACTGTGTATTGCCTGTCCCCACCACTACAATATTTAGCTTCATGGGTGCAGGTATTTTGCTTTATTCACTGATATTTTCCTGGCATCTCAATAGTGCTTGGCCTTAAGTAGGTAATCAAAATATACCATATTTTGCCATGTATAATGCACACCCACGTTCGTGTGCACATTATATACGAGCTTATTATACCCATTATTATACCCATGGTATGTAATCATTATACCCATGTATAACGCGCATCCTTATTCTTCCCTCAAATTTTGAGCCAAACAGTGCACATTACACATGGCAAAACGTGGTACTTGTCGAGTGAATGAATGAAGTATGGAAATGGATGGGATTAGACTGGAGGGATTCCTGAGTGGCTGCAGCTTGGGATGGGACGTTACCAATGCATGATGATAGCTTGAACCAGGGGGTTGGCGGTGTGGGTGCTGGAAGAAAAGAGTGTGTGTTTTCAAGAGATGTTTATAAGATAAATAAATTTGTTGGTCAATTAAATGTAGGAGGCAAGGGAGAGTTCACTGCCAAAGATGTTGCCGAGATTCCTGGCTTGTGCAACTGAATGAATGATGGCGCTGGTCTCTGAGGAAAAGGAACCAATTTTAAGGGAAACATCATGGATTTGGTTTTGATATTTGATTTTAACTGTGTACATCCAGGCCCAACCTTTATATCTGAAGGGCAACTGACTGAATAATTGAAATTTCTAAAATAATCTCCTAACACTGATCATGAAGAAGCTATTCATGTGGGTGGCCTTTAGGGTCTTGATGAAAGTACACATTATTAGTAGAGATACCCCCTTTACCCCCACTCATAGGGACTCTTTTTCTTCTAAGTCTCCCAAGGTCTCTACCTCTCTCTAAGTCTACTGCAACAGATTGTCTAAAACAAGCCATTGACGCCATGATGTGAATTTGAGTTCGAAGCGTTACCAGCCTCCTTTCTGTCTGTACAGTGTCTCCCTCCTGCCCCCACTCAAAGAGATTTTAAGCAAGAGTAAGCAGGTAAGCAACTTCACTGTAGGGAACCGAAGCCCGTGTGTTACACATGATATCATATTGATTGAATAATAATCTAAAGCTATTTTTTAAACAGGGAAAATTCTGGGTTCTTTTTGATAATGTCAGAGAGATTGAGTAGCTGAAGCGTTTTTACACTTAGTTCCAGTTGCCAAATAAATGGACCCTCAGCTCTTAGAATTTCAAGCCAGAATAAGTAGGTAGGTAAAATCATTATAGAAATAAAGACCTATCCACTAGTCATGAGATTATATCGATCTGCAGAGTAATTTAAACCTAGTTTTTTATGCATAGAATAAACCCTAGGTTTATTTTAATAACTTCAGCTAGGGAAATGGCTGGTTACTTGGGAAATACATTATGGCTCCTTCTGTAGGCATGTCAAAAAGAGAAATTGCTTAGCGAGAAAAATTTGAAAAGAATGAGGACTGATGTAGTAAACCTTTTATGATAAATCTACCTTTGCAGTGTCTTTCTGAAAAGAGGAGTAGTTGGCATCCGAAAAGGGGTATTTATGCTAGATATGAAAACTACCACTCTGATTAAAATAGCAAAGTAGAGAAAACAAAGTTGTTTAAATGTTAATTATGCCCAAACAAAACAAACCTTTACATGACAATAGCAAAGAGTGTTCTCTTTTCCCCACTTTAAGCCAAAGCATTTATTTATTTAGCAGATACCTATTTAACAAGTTTGGGGCTGAGCTATGTGAAATAGTGAACATGAATATACTATGTTTGCTGAACTTCAGGGCCTCCTAGTTTATTATATGATAGATGATACTTCCATAACTTCAACATAATATGGGATAGAATACACATCAAGAAGGCAACAGGCTCTTGTGGGAATTCAGGGAGAGAGAGAGAGAGAGAAATTATTTCTGATTGGAATGGGATGGTGGGGAAAATTGGGGTGGATTCTTAGAGAAGGAAGCAGTGGGGGTACACTTTGAAGACTAGATAATACCATAGACAAGCAGTAATGGAAATGGTATGGAACTCCTGATGAGAATAATATAAACAATGGCATTGAAACAGAAAATCTTTACACACATGCAGGGCTAAGCACATGGTTCGCTTTGGCCAGACCACAGAGCACATGAAGAAAAATGCAAAAAAACAGCAGAGTTATTTTACATTATAGTTTAGACATTTGGGTTAATTTTTATGAAGCTTGGGATTAGGCAAGAATTTAGATACCTGGTTATAGTCCATACCTGCTGTTACCTATTTTGGGGCAAGTTGGTAAAACCTCATACTTTTGGGATATCAAATTATTTATCTACATAATTGAAGTCTCTGAAGCTAATCTAAGTCTCTGAAGTTTCTTCCAGTTCTAGGACTCATTCAAATATTCAAACTCAGCTTTGATTTTTTTTCTCCCTATTTCTCACATGAAGTTTGTTCTAATTTTATTCTGCCAGCTCTCCTCCCTAATATCTCTTACGTCCATTCTTCATTCTCGTTCTTACTGACGTCGCCCTGGTGTAGAAGTCAGATTCTTTGACTTTGGCCCCAGTGTGTTTATTCAATACCATTGACCTTTGGGACCGAAACCCAAAATGCAATAGTAACATCAGAAGTTACCTGACCCTGCCATGCACATCCCTGCTTCTGTAGCAATGCTCATATCCTTCCTACTTAGAATGCTCTTTCTGCCTGTCTCCTTTCATGCTTAAGGAAGTATTTATCTACCTTCATAGTTCAGTTCAAATACTCTTATTTTCCTAACCTTCACCATTTTTTTTTTTTTTTGGCATTACCAGAACAACATTGAAGCTTTCTCATCAGGAAAGAAAGTGGCTTGTAGTATGTCCTGGGCAAGTTTCCTATCTAATCTGTGGGGAACGCTCTTCTACATGTCGGCCCGCACTAATACCCCCACCACAAGAACTGGAAAGAGCCTCATCTCCCAGGTCAGGTCACAAATGATTTGGGTTAGGGGTAAGCCCAGAACTCAAGCCGAGCCAGCCCATTTGCACTCCAAGACTTTGGCACGAGAACACACGTGGGTAAAGAACTAAGCCTAGAAGCCGAGAGCTGACTCACATTTTTGGCAGAAAAATAAAGTACAGATGAGGAAACTTCTGAAGATTCTGGAACTACTCCCCGTCTGGCTCATTCTAAAGCTTATTTGCTCAGCTCCATCCTAAGTTTCATGCTCTGTGTAACAAAAGTCCGTGTTGAGATTGTTTGAATGAGAGATTTTGTTACTTGAAATCAAATGCTTCTTGGCCTGGACACTGACCAATCCTCCGTCATCTCTCTCTTTGCTATCTTCTAATCCTGTAATTATTTCTCAAGGCTGATAATGGATGTCAGTTTCACTAAATGGTAAATTGCTTTAAGAAATTATCCGTATCTAATTTCCTATCTTTCACTTCATTGGTGTATTGTTTGGTGTAAATTAGTGATTTAGTAAATATATATAAACTAAGATATGAGGATATCAAGGTGGTAACTAAGTACCCCTTTCATGGTGAACATGGTCAGGGTTCAAGCCAGCCTGCCAAGAACTAGTGAGGAGTTCTGTGGCTCATTAGGGCAGCAAGAAAGCTGAGAATGCACAGCAATCATGACTACATGCAAACATCAATAGAAAAGAAGCAGAATAATTAATATTTCAAGGCATGCTGGCTGATAGATGGAGATTTGTGTATGGCACTGGTGATATTCAAGTGATTTTATACACACACACACACACACACACATCATGAAATCTACCCAGTTAATAAATGTTTGAGTGTGTGTAGTAAATATTAACTGCATGCATATTATATTACCACAGATATCTGGAAATTTTTTTCTTCCTGCATGACTAAAACTCTATACCTACTGAACAGCAAGTCCCACTTTTCTCCTTTCCCCTGCCCCTGACAACCATTCTACTCTCCACTTGCTTGAGTTTGACTACTTTAAATACCTCAGGTATGTGGGGTCATGCAATATTTGTCCTTTTGCGACTGGCTTATTTAGCATAATGTCTTCAAGGTTCATCCATGCTACAGTATATGCCAGTATATGACAGGACATCTTTTTAAAAGCTAAATAACATTCCATTGTATGTATTTTCTACATTTGTTTTATCTGTTCATTTATTGATGAACAATAATTCAGAATTTACTTCTGAACATGTTGAGATAAAATGTTTGTGAGACACAGATGTGGGCATATCAAACAGGATACATGAAAGGCTCAGTATAAAAACCTGGAGAGAGACAAAGTGGGGAGTTATCAGCATATTAGAGATAGTATTAGAATCCATTCTCTCCAGTTGATACTTATTGTTCTAGTCCATTATGTTGGGTTTTCACAGTCAGTCACATATATTTACTAATTTTGACCCTGATAACTGAGCTTCAACCACTTCCTCCAATTCACACAATTCCTGAGATTTCTCGTATTCAGCTAATTCTCAACACTTAAATGCAAAGGGGAACTGGAGTGGCACCTAGACAAGTCCAGTGAACAGTGACGGACTTTTCATGAAGAAATGGCTATGGGACAGAGCAGGGGGTTATCCAATAAATGTTAGGCTAGAACTTTCTTCTGATTTGTTAGGACTTTTTCTAACAGGACTTAAGTTTCCATTTCTCATGCATATTTTTCTAAGTAGGAAGTCAAGGCTTATGTAAAACCTTATTTCATAATTTAAAGATTTTTCAGAAACTAGGGCCATCATAAAAATAGTCATAGTCTCAAGAATGCAGTCAATGACTTAATTTGTGAAGATGAATAACACTTTCTCTATCAGTTCTGAAGAGGACTTAAGATATATTATTCTACACCTCCTTATATTCAGATCCTCATTAATGAAAACTGCCAAAATTCATCTAATCAGAGGGTAGGTCAGTTTTCATAGAAATATTTAAGAAAGAGAATATACTCATAACTCTAGACAAAGAAAAATTCCAGAATGATTTTGAATTCCATAATTACTAGTGCAATCATATTTTCCATGTATGAGGCAAAATAATGTGGATCTCTAGTTAAGTGGAAGTATATTTGACACTCTCAGCAGTCCTCCCCCAAAAGAAAGAGAGAGAGAACGAAAAATCAGAAAATGAAGGTTTGTAACAAAACAGAAATACAAGAATCTAAGAGAAAAATGCATTTGGTGCCTAGTTGAATCAAATTTCTTTTACTGGAACCACAGGCCTTCCAACTCCAGAACCCTTGTTATGTAAACTGCAGGCTCAATGTCTATTCCTGAATAAATCTGCATCCGTAAAGTGTAAAATGTGGAGACTCTCTGTGGTTTTAAAACAATGAAATGAAAAAAATTGGAAGTCTCTTAATAGGAAACTTAACACACCAAGTCTGATCAGGTTGGCTCTGTGGTCTGATTTTCCACCTCTGGAGTGAAGAGTGGCTCCTTGGTTCACTGGTGGTGCTGTGTCAGGTTCAGTCTTCCGCCAAGTCTTTGCTACCAAAAGTGAAAGTAGGTAAGGCAGTTTGATGAGTGCCATTATCATGAACAGGCAGTCCCTGGACCCTGTGCCTTAAAAATCCAATAAGCTGACTTTGACTGCACTATTGTAGTCCTGTTAATTAAAGTAAGCCTCATTTGAGGGAAATGAGAGGTGGATGACAGAGGAAGCTGTGGCTTTGTGTTTTTTTTCCCTTTTCCATTCCTACCCTGACCTATGTGAAGGGGAGAGAGGCCATAAATGTAATAGGATCCAGGCCACTTAATAAATGTTTAATTACATTAAGATCTGTTCGCTTAACTTACAAGTTATTGTCAGCCAGTTAATGGCACATTAATTAAAAAGCATATTCAATGAGGTGAGGATCATTTGCATGTGGAAGATTTCTACCTGCCTTTGCAGCTCTGATGAGGAGTCTCAGATAATTAGCATTTAGCAGAAGACCAAACCTTTGTGTCATTTAATAACATATCTTGTGATGGGAGCAGAGTATATGAAGAAACAGTAGTGTAGGGGGGTGGGACCAAAATTGGCAGTGTGGTTGGAAATTAAGAAAGAATGAAGGTATATAAGAAAGGTTTAAAGCTCTGAGTAAGTGGGGAAAAATGCAAGCTCAATTGTTTTTGTATTTTAAAATGTATTTTGTAGAAAATGTGTGCTTGGTAGAACAATTCCTCTTCCTTTGCATTCATTTCTCAAGACATTCTATTTTACTATATGTGTAATTTCAAAAATTCAACAAAAATGCTGCTTTACCTATATATTTAAGTTTATGATATTAAAGAATGATACATTTCAGTAAGTTAAAAAATATATCTTGCTTGCCTACTAAGGGAAGGTAGCATTGTTCCAGGGGGGTTACAGTTTAATTTTAATTTTGATCATGAAATTGTGAAGCTTGATTGTTGGAGAAGTAGAATAAGATCTTCTTTCTTGTGTTGATTTATACTCTTGATAGTTTGGAAAATATACCCTTTATACAGGTGCATCAAAAATACTAGCATGTTTAACAACTCTTAATTTTTAAGGAAAATGTTATTTTATTAGTTCATCACTATTTAAGGTATTATATATTTTAAATAATGATTAGTTGTTATGGTAAAGATAAATGCTAAAATTTAGCTGTAGCTTATTATCAGACAGTTATTACTCTTCATATGTACCAGGCACAGTCTCAGCACTTTATAATCATCATCTCACTTGGCATTCACAGTGTCTCCATTACATGAATCAGAGATCTGAAGCTCAGAGCCGCTGCATAATCCATGCGAGGTCACAGAGGTCGTGGGTATCCCAGCCTGGATTCAAATCTAACCCTGTCTCTATTTCAAGCATATACTTTTAACCACTGTACTTTAAGATGAAAGAAAAGTGAAAATTTGTTACATCAGAAAAAATTTTATAACTACTCTCAGCTGAGTTATTGTTGTCTTTTGTAGTAAAATTTGGTCCTGGAGTAAAATGATGAAATACATCATTATAAGGAAAAACTTGAAACATGAGCATGAGAAGGAAAATATTCTAGAGTCAAGTATCAAAATCTTAGTGCTGGATTGTCTAGCCGGAACAATATTATTTTGAAGATGGAAAGAAACAAGAAAAACAAAATCGTGAAAAATGCAATTGCTTGATGCTCTACAAAATCCAGAGGTGTAAGTTCATTGTATACATGCAGGCACAGAATGATTTAAAAGTCCTGGAGGTCTTTGTGTTTCTGCACAGGTTCCCTCTTGTCTCGTCTTGGTGCTTACAGCCTCATCATCACCATCTACCTGCTAATGAGCATGAATCCCATCCAGCCCTTCATCCCTATCTACATCAGTCTAGGGTGCCAATGTCACTCCACACCCCAGACTCTCACTTTGTTCTATACATCTCTACTGTCCCATACCCCAGCTAGTCCCAATACCTAAAAGCTTTCCACTATGGTCCTGAAATGCATTAGTAAAATACTTTGTTCATCAGGCTTTTCTCTGTGCCTGACACCTTCTTGCTCAAGTGGGAAACCAACTCTCTAAGGATATCATTTCCCTCATAGATGACAGGTGACTGTTGGTCGGATGTACTCCTCATACTTGGAATTAGGCTATGCATCCTTTGGGTCCTCATTGTTATTTTCAGACACATCCTCTTCCTCAAACCCTCTTGTTTTTAATCTTATAATCTCATATCCTCAGAGATTTCAAACAACTACCTTCCTCAGTGCAGTGACCTTTAGACCCTTGGATTAATTGCTTCATTCCTTAGAGGTTTTAATTTCAATCTAATGCTCTTTCTCTTCAATACTGTTCAAGTATTAATTCAGGTGATTTCAATATCCAGGTAGAGGGTCCTTCCAATGCCCTGACTTACCAGGTCTTTAACTTTCTCTTTTCTGATTATCTCGTGCTATCCCTGCCTCAGCCATTCATTTCCATGGTTATAAGTAGACTTGTCATTGACAAAACTTCAGTTCCTCCGAAATCTTAATTTCCATCTCAGTTTCAAACATCTCACATTAGAGCACCACTTCCCACCCCCCTGCTCTGCCCCTTCAAGAACACTAACTCCATCATTTCTTTAATTGAACAATTATCACTCTCTGCTTCCCACATTTTCTCCCACGCCTTTATTTTTAAACCAGTTTAGATCCACGCTCCATCATCATCATCACCCTGTCCCTCTCATCTTTCATCATACTTCCTTGGAAAATCCCAACCCTAATGAAAATTCCTACTCACATACACTTGTACTCAAAAAAGTTAATAGTTGCAGAGGAAAACTCACAAAGGGCTGACAGGTTTTGTTTAAAGGGACAACCCTACCAGGAATTGGCTGGTGGTGCTATGTTTTTCTGCTCCGTACACTCTCCTAACAGCCTAGGTCACTGTTTTGCACTTTCTCCTTTCACTTCCAAATCTTAGAAATCATTTTCTTTCCTATGTAATTCATTCATTTGTTTATTGTACAACATTAATTTAATACCTACTATAGGTATTATTTTAAGTACTGAGACTATAGGAAAAACAAAGTCCTTGGTCTTATGAAGAATACATTTTACTTCCCACTGATAAAACCACTGAGGTACAGTAATAGAGTCATAGATACAAAGGCCCAGATAATATAAGCTATTTCTCAAATATATGGGAGAATATGTATATTATATAATAATAATAACACTTTTATTATTTATATTATATAATAATATACTTTTATTATTTTAATTTGTGTAATTTTACTCATATAATAAGAAAATCTATAATAACCTTTTAAATTTCTAATAGTGCAATGCCAGCCTGTGGTTTGATATCACATTTTTGTGAATTTTTAAAACACTATATATTTTTATTATTCCACACACAGAGAAGGAAACTAGATGGTAAAAATTTTGAGTCCTAATCCTGAACCTCAGATTTGGTAAACCCTGGACCCTTTAAGGGGCAAGTCACGAAATATTTCTAAACAGAGGGGTTTTGGGGTTTAGATGAATTAAAGAAATGTATATGAAACTCCTGATCTATAAAATGGTTACTTCTATCCCTGCTCTGCATTCCTGCTTCTGAATGTATATAACAAACCTTCCAGGTGTGGGAGATTTAAACACACCCACACAATCACAAATCACTGCTTTCTATAGCTAATAGGTAAATATCTACAGCCATGTGGCAGTCACTGTGCTAATATATATGGAAAAACATGTAAGAAAAAGGTAGCATTCCTTAGGGAAATATAGCAGCTATTTTCTACAAAATTTACTTTTTTTCTTACCAGGTTCTTCCTATAGAAGGGATATACTGCCTCCCCCAGTGATGTCATGCTTGCTCATATGACTTGCTTTGCACAGAGAAATCTGAGCGGAAGTCATATGTTCCACTTCTCGTGAAAAGCCCTGGGAGCCATTGGATGGTTGGTTCTAGTATCTCTATTTTGATGCTTCCATAAGACTGGCATGGACCAGTCACGAGATGTCCCTTCATTTAGATGTCTGATGAGATGTCAGAGTAGGTCATAGAGCCTGAAGTTGAGGCACAGTGCACATGCAACTAACCTGTGATGGCCACAGACATGAGCACAAAAGTTTTACTAAAACCCCTATGACTTGGGGTCATTTTCTTAACACAGCAATACATAGCCTGAACTGACTAATACAAAAAACTTTGGATAGATTTACATACATGTCATGGTTTGGTGTGCAAGGTGATCACTATATAGACGTAAGGCAGGTGAAAGAGGAGCCAGAATTTCAGGAAGAGACCACAGGTGACTGGAGGCGAGCAAAAGAGCATGATTCAGAGGAACTGCAAATACTTTGGCATGTCTGGCATTGATTTTATATTCATTAACCAACACGTGCCTTCAAAGGTAGGCCAGAACTGTATCATGGTCAATTTTATATATTATGTTAAAGTCTTTAGACTTTATCATATAGATCTTAAGAGATTTAAGCAGTGAGTAAAGCAACATTGTTTTTGTCATTCAAAAATACCATTCTAGCTCCAAAATAGGCGATGACTTGGAGTGTGGCGAGAGACTATTTGGGAAAAAAATGAGAAATTAAAAAGGCTTGAATGAAGGAGGTGATGGTGGTGGAGAAGAGGGATAAATTCCAGTGGTATTCACATGGTCGAAGCAATAAGACTTAATGAGCTATTTATTGGACTCGAGAAGAACACTTAGAAACAGAGGAGCAGAAGGACGACGACGGCCTGTTGAAGAGCTCTGAAGAGCTTGTATCTCTCTACAAAAGCGAGGGAAAAGCCTTTCTCCCACGCTATTTATGAGAATGCACGGGAGTGGGCTGGGGTAGGTAAAACATGAATTTGTGTTTTCTTTGGATGCAGCTTTTTGATGGCAGAAGGAGGAGTGTGCTGGCTGCGTGGCAGGGTATGCGTCACAACCTGAGTTCTACAATTCCTTGTTCTTATTGTTAGAAATTTTCTGAACCACTTTTCTCAGTAGGCTGTGCCTTAAAACACAATCCAGGATGACACACAGCCTTCTTGGTTGCTAATTGAATTTAATCTCATTATCCAGTAAATATGTTTCTCCACTTGGCTGGAAGAATCAAGACAGATAAGTAGTTCTGTCCTCATGACAGCCACTGCTGGTGGGACTGTCGTCTGCTTTAGATAACTTTTTTCCCCAGCGTGTAGACAAAAACAACATCTTCGAATTAAATGCTTTTCTATATAAGCAAATTCTTTCTTTAAAAAGAATTTGTGGCAGAACATGATCAGAGGAAAATGAATTTGTGCTATAAACTCCTCTTCCCAATGTTTTATTAGGAAAAGCATTGTATTAAGGCTCCTGGTGTGTACAAAGTTGTTTTGCTATTTATTATCAAACTTTGGGAGGGGTACCCACTTCTCTGAACCTCATTCTTTAATTATCATAATTGTAGGGAACACAAGAATTTCGGCTCCTGTAGGATAGGGTCTTTGGAACATTGCGGCATCATCAATAGCAGAGTAGTACCTGACACCTAGTCAATGCTCAGTGAATGTCTGTTAAATGAAAGAATGAAACCCCATAAAATAACATGAAGTGTTTGGGCTATTTAATATTTGTATTGGAGCTTGTGTTTTGCATTTGAATGTAAAACGATGGGACAGTTTGAAAGAAATTGTTTTCTTTAAGATGTACCATAAAGAGTGAACATTTCTGAGGAAGATACAGTTTATTACATCCGCTATTTCTGTCATAAATTGGAATAACATGAAGAGAAATTGTCAAGAGTATAGGAGAAATCAGAACTGCTGGTTGTGCTTTTATTGTACTTAGTTTTAAACTAGAGAGTTTGGGATGACAACTTTAATCAGCTAACTGAAGGAAACATGTTCCGCTTCGTTGATAAACGAGAGGTATGATATGGAATTATTTTCAGCACGACGCATTTATAAAAGGGGAGATATCCAAATGGTGACTGTGGGTTGTCCAATGGGGTCTTTCAAATGTATTAGTTAGAATCTGGAAAGGCTAAGAAAGTTCAAAAGCTATTTGATTTGGCATTTAACTTTGAAAAGGGAGCTTTACCAATGGAGACATTATAGGTGGGTTGGAGAGAAAAGGTTAGATTACTTGGTGAGTGCCAGAGGAGTGGGGAAAAAGGTGCAAAAGGTGTTGTTTCTAAGAAGTAAACTAATTAACCATGTGGTAAATTCATGGGAAAATGGAGCAAGGATTGGGCAGCAAATAACACAGGGGACAAGTGTGAGGTACTGGGGTTCCCTCCCTCTGAATGCCTAGAGAATAATTCTTGAACTGGCAGTCCTGTGCCCTAGTGAAATGGATCTATTCTCTTCCCTTTTCCCACATTCTTCTTTTCCTTCTCAAGCCCTATTCACAGTTAAAGCTGGTTCACTTCTCATTTAGGCTGCTACTTCTGTCCTCAGCAAATAGTTTCTTTATTACTTTTCCCTGGGACAGAATCAACTTTTTTTTTTTTTTAAATCTTCTCTGACCTAGATTTGGTGACTCTAGTTTCTGGGGTGGTTTTAATAGAACTCTTCTATCTCCATAATTTATTCTAATAAAACATGCTCATACAAATTCGGGAATTAATGCAGAAAAGGACATTCTTGTAATACGAATATACTTGGTCTTGTTTGTGTCCTCGTTCTTCAGCTAAAATCCTGGGAGAATTTTATCTGATTAATTGACCTTCCCTTGCAGCCTGCTGCAGCAGGTTCTAGCCCTCTCTTTATATTTTTGTATTCCTCTGGGTATAGAACAGATTTTCTACCTAATTATCTGAATGTGGCTTCTGTGGTTTAAACTGACGTGTTAGTTTAAGCAGTGGAGATAATCAATAGTTTAATCAGTCACTCCATTTCTAATTCTGTTTGTGTTCCTTACATTATTCATCACACACACAAATAATGCATTTTTTCCCCCTCACTTGGCAAAGTCAAAATCAGGTCAAGTTGTACAATATAAACATATGTGGAAAAATTCTAAATGTATGACTTTATTCTCCTTATTTTGGATTTGGAGGTTATAATGCAGAGACAGTGTGGAAGCACATGAAAGCTTCTTTATGTGGAAGGATCTGACTCCTGCAGATGAACTTAGGGGAGGCTACTTCTTGTTTGCAACTGTAATAGGTAAAATTAAACTACAGTGACTCTCAGAGTTAACATCGAAAGAGACATGTAGAGGGGTAATGACATCGGCAGCACAGGGTTATTTTAGTCATTAAATATAAGATATTTGGGACAAAATGATTGTTCAACAAATGGCAGTAAAACAAATCCAACCGTGAAGCTTGAGGGTGTTTGTCAATGGAGAGTTCTTTGGTGACAGAGGTAGGTTGTTGTAGAGAGGAGTCCCCTGCTAAGTCAGAGCTGGAATTTGGAACTTGGGTTTCCTGCTAAATGTTGACCTATTGGAATCTCTGTGTCTCTGTAGCATGGGTAGGTTATTATGATTATTACTATCTTGTTATTATGGCTTTGTTGTAGTTGTGGCCTTTGTTATTGTGTATTTGTCTTTCTTTTCTGACCAATGGAAAAGACTTTTTTTTTTTTTGGACAGGAAATTATATAGAAGACAGAAAGAAGAGACCAGGATGGGGCAGGACATGCCTTGTTTCCCTTACCTGGTTCATTCCCTTCAAGAAGAAAAATAGAATCAGAAACTAAAGAAATCAGTCTGATAAAGGAGTTCGTGAGGACTGGGAAGAAAACAGTGTGGTTTAGCACACCCTGGAAAGCACCAGGAGTCACCACACTAGGCCAAGCTTTGCTTTCCTAGGCTGTTAGCTGGGGCGGCTTACCCTGCAGTCCCTGGCAGAAAACTGCAGCTACTCAAGGAGCGCTGAAAGGCTGGATGGGTAGAGCAGATCTCCAGTGGACACTTGGCAGGACCATGTCATCCCCAGATGGCAGAGATTCACTACGACCACATGCGTGATATCCCCTGGGAACTATAGGAGATAATTGAGAGCAGAAACTTTGCAGAGTCTGGCATTTCAGGTGAGAAGATGGGGTCTGAGCAGAACCAGAGATATTTGTAGCGCCCTCCTAGCCATACCACCCCATAGCAGTCATTTCCAGTGAAAAGAATGAACTTTTGTTCCTTATTTTACTCAAGGGCCATCACCAAATATCATCACCGACGAGTTTCATATTAGGCAGTCCCTATAAGAACACTGCATTCTGATGCACTGTTATAGCCACATCTGCATAAATACACGGGTTCGTATGAAATTAACAGCTTGCAGGAAGCCCACAGCCTGAGAACTAGAAAGAGCCTTTAGATAATCTAATCTAGGTGATTTTCACACATTTGTGGTTTGAAAAAGTTTTCGTTAAAAATGCTCTTCTATTAAATATACATTTACTGCGTATACACACCTGTGTAAGTATAAATGTGAATAAGGTAGCGTGCTTGTCTCAGAAATGTTTCTGTTTATTAAAGGGGATCTCTCTCTCCCTTTTTCTCTCTCTCTCTCCACACACACACGCACACACACACCCTGCAATGGTCCATGAATGTATAAACAGGGAGCAATATAATGGGCAGAGGAACAAAGTTTGGAAAAACGGTAAAAAGTGGGAATGTAGGATGTTTTTTCTACATTGAAGAACAAATGTTTTTTGATCCAGGGCTAGGGTGATACTTGACAATTTCTCTTTTTGAAAATTTTCCCTAAGTTTTTTTGGCACAAGAAGAGCATGAACAAAAGCAGAGTCTTAAACACCTGAGAAATTCAGGAAAGTAAATTGTGAACAAAATATACAGGCCTATTATTCCAACTTATTTTAAGGACAGTGTGGGTCCATTTTGAGAAGAGTATTGATAATGAAAGTTGGGCTTTGGGGAGATTGTTTTAGCATCTGAGGAAGCCCTTTGCCTCTAAGGGCAGAGGTGCAGGAGAAGGGACAAGGCGTGCGCCCAAGGCCTTGTCTAGTTGCTCTCTCCCTACAACCCTGCTGTGACCTTTGAGGTGACTTGACAGAAATGAAAAGGCTCCACAGAGAGGGCTTGAAAGCCTTTTGCTGAGTCCATCTTCAACTTTTCACAACTGAAGAAACTGAGGATTGGAGTTCATGAATAATTTAATCAAGATCATGCAATAATCCATTCCCGGACATTTTGCTCCTCAGTCCTGAGCTATAGATTGGTGACTGCAAACTGACATTTTGTCTTGGTGCACTTCACATATTAAAGACCTGCTTTTCCTGGAAATAGTTTCAGTTTTCCATGAAACTATCAGCTCTTTAGGGAAACTGGAGTTCACAGGCAAGAATGTTGTCAGACCACTGGTTGTCACCATGTCTACCTATTCTTGGCCATTATTATGATTATCGTTATTATTATTATCATTTGGGGGTGGTGGTGGAGGTTGTATGTGTGTTTTTAGAGTCATTAAGGGTCTTGAAATTCAATCTCTTTAAGATCCAAAGGTTGAAATTGTATTGTTGAGGAGACATTGGGACTTTAACAACTGCTTTTAGCATGAGGTATGTGGTAATAGTCCTTTTTATTTAAGGTGAATGCCAAATTACATTATAAAGTAGCTTTATAATATAGTTGAGGTCCCTGAAAGATCAGACAGGCATGTAGCTTCCTTCATGTGCACCTCCCCAAGGGATAATCCACGAACTGGCAACTTCTCTAGTCCCTGGCAGTGGCACTCAAGGATGCTACCTTGACTTAGGTCAGAAATGTATGGGAGGGAATGTTACAAGTGGGAGGATATCCCATTTTCCTGGCTATTGCTTCAGCCTGCAGGGGAAGAAATGATTTTTCTATGACCTGGCTAGGATCCCTGGTTGGGTCTGAAAATAAATCTGACAAAGACAGATTAACATGAGAAAAGCTTTCAGGAGACTTCCTAAGAAAGTGCCCAAAGAAACAGATGTGTGTGTTTTTTTGTGAGGTTTGAGGAAGAATAGATAGTTGTGGTTAAGGACTATGAGGTAATTGTAGTAAATTGGGGGAAACTTAGCAAGACCTATTTGTTAGGATTCTTCTTGGTATGTCTGCTCAGACATTCCTGTTCAGAGAGAAATGGCCCGGTAGGGACAGTCAGGGCAACTTCCTGCATCTTCTGTTTTCTGAAACTCCTTCAGCTCAAAATATTCAGTATGCCAAGGTCCATACTTTGGGGTAGTGTGTCCTAACCCCCTCCCATCAACTTCCTCTTCTTTCTTTATTTCTCTTTTCCTATAACCATGCTGTTCAGATGGGACTGTGACTGGAACTTCTGTGGAGGGTTCTGCTGCTTAATCAGAAGGGTAGTGGATGTATTCTTCATTCCATGGAAACCCTAAAGGGCTTTTCTTGTCAGACACATTAAGTTTAGACATAGTGGTTACTTCTAGTTAGGGGACAAAAGGGCTCCTCTCAATAGATTCTTTGTAATTAATTGCATTAGGAAAAACTGTAAGCTAGGCAGCTGCAGGATAAGGAATATAAGTGGTTATTGATCATGTTTAATTTTCTTTCCTCAGTGAGATTCTAAGAGTCTGCGTTGGGATTTTGGTGACTGACTGTTAACCCTTCTGCTTTCCTGTCCCTTGTCTTATGGCTTCTGTTCCCCCAGCCCTTCAAAAACCTACTGAAGGCTACTTTTCAACACAGTTTCCATTCTGGCTAACAGACACGTTTAGAAAGTTAAATGAAATTTACCTCTGCAGAAGTATCATATCAGGATGATATTTATAATATAAAAGTGGAGTTTCAGTAGTTACGATGCTTTCAAGGCCCTAAGGAATGATTCCTAAAGGGCAGTTGGGGTGCTGTGGGGGAGGAAGAAAGGGATTTTATGAGGGGCTTTAATGATATGCCTCATCCGGCATGTAGCTGTCTTCCTGTCTAGCAGGTTAATTGTACAGCAGAGGATGAGACTGAACCATGATTTTCCTTTTGGTGCCTCATTACGTATTTTTCTCTAAGGCTGAGTCTTCAGTTTTATGCCGTGCCAGGTGTGTGTAACGCGGGTTGAAGTAACAAATCAACCCATTTGAGCTTTTGAAGATACTAATTTGCCTTCGGATATCTTTAATCTGGCTGTATATATCCCCCTTTCAAAGCATTTTTGAACTTAAACGCTTTCCAAAACAACATGTGGCAGTTTCTCTAATTACTTATGATTAAGAAAAAAGCAAAGTCAGGCCTCTAAGGCATCAACACTTTGCTGTTTTACTGAAGAAATGAACACTGCAGAGCAAAGCAGCTCGAAAATTCATGCACCACACGACACAGGACAGCAGCTCAGCCCCGCGTTTCTTTTCTGCACTGTATTTCAAAAATGTTTTACACAACAGGAAGAGGGGGGAAAAAGAGCAGATGGTCTGAGTTATAAAAGCCATTGAAAACAATGATGCAAAGACATTTCTGTGCGGTAAAAACCTCCTCAAAATTGTCTGTCACTGAGTCTGCAGCAGAGGGAAGGAGAGAAGAGACGAAAAGCAGAAAATAGAGCCGTTTTGACGTGGATCCTAGAAAATGACAGAAACGTGGTTGAAAACACAGAGAAAGATTTATCAACTGTTAGAAGCATACTGTGGAGTTCCTCCTGGAGTTAAAAAAAGATAAACACATTCAATTTGGAAAGATAAGGTAGCATTTTCCTTGGCCTTAAGAAGAAATTTGTAATGCACCCTTCCTTTAATGAGTGATTTAGTCTTATTGAATTCATAGGAAAATACTTCTCCTACTTGGGGTGGGGGGGAGAAGTTTATCCTATTTTTCTCTCCAAAGCTAAAGCTCTAGGAGTTAATGCCCAAACTCAGCTGCCTGTCAAACAACTCCCACAAAGAGTTACTGGTTAAGCACTATTGTCTAAAAGTGTCTGTTTTTATGCCTCACATCTTTGCAGGAAAGATTTGGAGTGGCTTATGATAAAAATCAAAACCAGACAGAAATAACTGAAGCCCAAACACACGCGCGCGCACACACACACACACACACATCTATGTTGGTTAATTTTCCCGCTTCTTTTCATCATCCTGTATCCTTATACATTAAGTCCACGCTCCTGTCTCCATGGCTTTTTTGTTTCTTTTGCCAGAAATGTCTTTATCCACGTATTTAGTTTTCGGATTTATGCCCGAATATTGCCTTGGTTCCCTTTGGCCAAGATTAAATCCTCTTTTTCTGTGCTGGTAAACCATTCTACCTACAGCCAATATAAAATTAGCACACTGCATTGAAATAATATGTGTTTCCCTTCTTCCCCACAAGCACCCTGATAGCAGAGCCTAGGCTCCATTCATTTTAGGAACTTCTGCAGCCTGTCACATTTTGGGGAATTAGGGATAATAACTAACTTTTATTGTGCATTTAGGATATGTTCAGGAACTGCCCTAAACTTTTTTTAGATGTATTAACTCATTTACTATTTCCAATCACTTTAAAAGGCATATTCCATTACAATTCCCGTTTTATTTATGAAGAAACTGAGACATCATGATTCTGTATGTTACCCAAGGTCAAGAAACAAGAAAACGTCCAAATTTAGCTTTTTAAATCTAAGCAAATCCTAGGGTAAACTTGCTTAATTCTATTTTGACTCTCAATAGATAAAATGTCAAATTGTTAGGTAAAGAATCTTTTAGGAACATTTAAAGAGGTTACTTAGTGCTAAAAAATTAATACACAATTAAAAATGACCATGATATTAAGGGCCATGAGCCTAATCAAACTTCCCAAGCTATTGAAGGGGTCTCTTTGAAGACTGGCCCGGAAATCGGTCATTGTAATTTATCTTTCAGTAGATGGGTGATAAAATAGATTTTCTTTGAAACTTTTAACTCCTTCCCACCACATCCCCATTTTAGGGTGATGATTTCCATCAAATATCAAAGACTTGAGAGAGTTGCAAAGGAGATTCTTAGAAGACCTGAGAAAATGGTGCCATAAAATGAAAGATGTGAGTGGGAATTTAAACAAATTGTAGAAAGAGAGTAGCTAGCAAGTGTATTTTCAGGGGAAGTTAGGAATAGAGCCTGTAAAAATAGCAGGAAAAACATTCTAGTTTCAGTGGCTCTTTACCTCCTAACCTCCGGCTTCCTTAATAGAAAATGGGGCTGTATCGGCCAGGACATGACAGGTTGTGTGCTGTTAACAAAAGGCCTCCACTTCTTGGTGGCTTAGCAAAGCAAACATTTATTTCTCTCTCTTGTCCGAGGAGGAATGACAGGCTGCTCTGCTCGTTACAGTCACTCAGGCTGATACCCATGCTTAATTTCAAAGGTTGTGGGTTATTTGGGGAGTGGAAGCATACCAGTTGCCCAGGAGGTGCATAGCAAGAAACATTTGTTGAATAGCACTAATTAATACTCCAGGGGATAATGATAGTGTCTATTCCATAGGGATTTGGTGTGTATTTAATGAGACTGTGCTCAGAAAGTACCAGTCACATAGCCAAGTGTTAGCTATTAATGATAGTAATAAGCAGCACTGTTTTCTTGAAAGTTTTTTTTTCTTAAAGAAGAAAAATACAATAGAGCACATTACACACAGCATGTCAAATTGGAACCCAGGCAGATCAATTTTAATATCTGATCAGAAATATTATCCTCAGGCCTATTAACCCAATTATAAAATGATTCCTGGCAACTGAGAACAATTTTTTTTTTAAACAGGTCTGAAGAATATCATACTAATTGCACCATATTGGCTTGATTTAAGGCAGTGTTTAATTTTAACATTTTAATATTTCTTAGTCTGTGTTGCATTTTATAATCAACTGAATGTAAATACGCCTTCCTCCATTTAAAAATTTTGGTTCCTGAAAAGCTGCTAATAAATGATTCGTGCAACTTAAAAACTTCGATGCTATCGAATTTTAAAAAATGCGAGTTGAAAAAGTGAGTGTGATATGAAAGGGAATCAAGACAGCTTTCACCACCATGCGTCTTACGAAGTGGTAAAGCCCACCCAGGACTTGGATTTTGGAAGCACAACTATTTGTGCTCCATCAGTCTTCCCCTTCTTGTTATGATACCACATTTCTTCGTCCGTATCACAAGAAATGTGACACAAAGATGGTGATTTTTGTATCACTGAGAAATGCCTCCTGGTGGAATGTGTTTGAAGCAGGTAGCTATTGCATCCTGAGTCGCTAGCTGACAGCGATACAACTAAGAGTGCGGCAAGAAGACAACCTCTTCTCTCTGGTGTGCAAAAGGGAAACAGCGGGGATTTCCATGCTCCGTGTCAGTCCAGGTAAATGACATCTGTTATAAAGTTGTGTCTGTGACCATGACATCCATTAATGGATGCAGGCGCACCTCACCTACAGAAGGGGGCTGCCTTAGATAGCAGCAGGGTTGGCCAGCAAAACAGAATCAATAACAGCAGCAATTTATAAATCACATCAAATTAAAACTGCAAGCCATGCGGCTGACTCAGAGGCATTTTTTTAACACCTCCTGATCTAAGTTCTTTCCCCAAAGGTTGATTGAGGAAACACTGTGGGGGTTGTCATGCCCAAAGGCAATCCAAATGCACAGGAGTTTACTTTGCTTGGGCAGCCTTTCCTTTAACCTGAAAGATTCCAAGGCAACTGATCTGCTCTGTGGAAAGATAAAGGGAGTTTCCCCTCCTGTTGGGGAGGTATCACCAGCAGTCTGTTGTGACTTTCCCGGGGCCTCATTGGGAAAGAAGTTACTCTGGCCAGAGCCTTAACCCTAGGACAATGAGTCTCAAATTTTGCTGTGCAAAAAGTTATTCTGGGGAATTTTAAATTTCCCAGCCCTTATCGCTGGATATTGTAATTTACAGGCACTAAAGTTGAGTCTCATGTAGACAGTAAGTGGGCCCTTCTGCAATGATCACTGACCCCAGAACAGACTGATTGGTTCTTAAATGGGAAATCGACTCTATAGCTTACTAAAATTACAAACCTATTTCAGTGCCACTCTTGGTGGGTCACAAGACTCAGTGGGTACAACCATCTGTGTTGAAAAGATATTACAAACATGATTCTGACACATACTTTACAAGTGATAATTCTAGATAATAATCCATATTATGTTATCACATTATGTAATTACTTTGTGAAAGACCATTAAAGGAATGGAAGCCATCACAGAATCGAGTAGAAAGCCAACTAGTTTTGTGGAAGCCTTAGTCTTTATTTATTGGTGAGTGATATAATGCCGTAATAAAGAGCCCTGGTTTGAAGGAAGCAGATTGGGTGGATTTGAATGCGGGCCCAGTCATTTTCTGCTTACGTGAAATAGAGCTGGAAACTTCTCTCTGCCTTGTTTTCCTCTTGTATGAAATTTGTAACATGGGGACATTTTATTAAGAGTATTAACTAAGAAAATTAGAGTAGAGCTGTCACAGAGCAGATGTTTAATAATGTTAGCTGTTGCTACTCCTGTGTATCATACACTTGATTATGTCACTAACTTCTCACCCTTCTATAAGGTAGAAACTATCATTGTCTTCCTCTTACAAAAGAGAACATTGAGACACAGAGAAATTTGATCGCCGGTCTGAAATCATGCAGTCAGTACCAATACACATTCCATAAACTTGACCACTACACTAAACATAGAACTGAAGAGAATTGAAGGGTTTCTTAAATCTGTGACACATCTTAAAGCCCTTTAGTGGCTTGCTGACAGTGTGGTCAATGGCTGACAGTAGGAAGTGACTACATGTGGTTTTGGGATAAGACACCGGAGGCTCCTCTGTTGCTCCTATTAGTGTGACTGTGGGCAAGGCACTGAGTATTCCTGTGACTCAGTGTGTAAATATGCAAAAATATTAGGATGGTATTATCGGCTCCATGAGTTTGTGTGAATTTCATACTAGGTACTCAATACATATTGATGAACTTCCATAGAATTAGAAAAAAAAAAAAAACGAAACCCCAAACAAAACCAAAGACATTCATTATGTACATAGTTCTGTGCTAGAGAATACAAAAATAAAAGATGAGGAACTCATTTATAAAACATAATATCAAACCTAATTCCTGCTGTGACTCATCATTTTGCATTGCTAAGCACAGGAGTAGTTCCTGGCTCCTTCAATATGAAATCAGGTTCACACAGTGGACAATTGGATCGGCGCCCGGCAACTAACACGACTGGAGCCAATCAGATACTCTCTCCTAGAATTTGGAATCAGATTTAATGTATGGGTTTTGAAAAGGATATTAATGATAAAATTTGTGCCAGATATGTGCACAGAACAGCAGAGAAGTCAGATCTATAGATAACAGAAAGTGAAGTAAACAAAGAGAAGCAGGTTGAGAACACCCTTGCCGTAGAGAGACACGATTTTAAAATGTCTGCTTCAGGTTCTCAATAGCTTGCTGTTTGCTCTGCCTACCTGCCCTGAGACTTGGTTGATTATCTTTTACTTGGATTGTCTTTTACTTGGGTTTGCAGAATGTCTTTCCAATAACCTTCATTTTATGCCTAAACTAGTTTAAGGTGAGCCTCCCTACTTAGACACAATATAACCTTGACTCAGATACTGAAGCAGGAAGAAGAGAAGGAAACTAATACCCATTAAGCATTTCCTTTAACTGAAAACAGCCATAAAATAGAGGCATTATGATCACGTTTTGCGATTGAGAACACGTAACTTACTTAAAATCAAACTTCTATATATGATAGAAATGTAAGTCTTTGTGACACCATATATCATTTTTAACACCACCTTGCTACACAGGAAAAAACATACCACAAATATGACAATGTGCTAAAGTGAATGATTCAAGGTCATTTGGGAGAGTCAAGAGTGGACATATCTCATTGTAGGTAGAGAAGGTACAAGAAGGATCTCATTAGAAAATAAGGAATATCTTATACAAAGTTTCTAATAAAAAGAGTCAAAAATAAAAATAAAACTATTTAACAAAAATATGAAGCTAGTTAAGTGATCAAGAATAAAAAGTTTCTGGTCTCCATGTTGTTCCTACCAAAGTTTTTATTTGAATTTATTTTCCTGTGAGGAATATTTTGGCAAGTTTAAAGGCATTTTCCTTTATTTTTAAAAAATAATAAGTAATTACAAAACACCATCTAGCTGTGTGTGAGTGTGCGTGTGTTTCCAATTTTGAAGACATTTCTTTACAACCGCCTGTTTAGCCCTCTGGAATTGTGGGTTACTTCTAAATAATACCGTATAGTAGTTGTGAACGTTTTCCTGTGAGAACATACTGCTCATCCTCTGGGGGGAGAGCTTTAAACATAACAGATAGCACATGCTGTTGGGTGTTAGTGTGATCAGGAGAGAGCACAGATCAGAAGTGAACTGGAATCTGGTCCAAATCTTCATTCTGCTACTCAGTCACTGTGAACTTAGATAAAATCTAAGCTTCAGAGTCTTCATCTGAATATTAGAGATGAAACACAGCTAGTAAGTGGACTTACCTCACAGGAAATATGATGGTTTATTAAATAATTTTTAATAAAGTAGTTGCTATGTAATATGCACTATATGATATAACAGTTAAGCATCCTGGGCTAGCCTTAATGACTGTATGTATGTATGTATTTAATTGAATTTGTTGTGGTGTTATTGGTTCACAAAGCTATGCTGGTTTTAAGTGTACAACTCAACAAAGCATCATCTGCACACTGCATCGTGCGTCCATGGCCCAAAGCAAAGTCCCTTCCCATCCCCATTTATCCTCCCATGACCCTTTCTGGCTATCACCACACTATTATACGTGACTATGTGTCATATATACATTCTTGCTTAATCCCTTCACCTTCTTTCATCCAATCTCCTTCCTCCACCCCTCTGACAACTGTCAGTCTGCTCCATGTGTCCATACCTCTCTTTCTATTTTGTTTGTTAGTTTATTTTGTTCATTAGGTACCACACATAAGTGAGGTCATATGGTATTTGTCTTTCTCTGACTGGTTTGTTTTACTTAACATAATGCTCTCCAGGCCCATCTGTGATATCTCAAAAGGTAATTTTTTTCTTCCTTTTTATAGCCAAGTAGTATTCCAGTATATAATGTACCACAGCTTTTTTTTTTTTAATCCGTTTTAAATCCTAACCCTGCTACTTAGTAAATCACGACACCTTGAGCGAGCTATGTCGCCTTGCATACTGTGCTCTCCCAAGCTATGTAACTTCAACTTTCTGAAATGGTGGTGATCTTAATACACACATTACAATGTTTTTTTTGAGGATTAAATGATTCTATTCATGCAGGGCACTTAAAATAATGACTGGCATAGAGTAAGCACTTAATAGAGATGGGCTATTTTTATGAAAATGATGTATTTGCAACCTCAATTGCAAGTACAGTTAGATACGTATCCGGTACCATAGTGGAACCTAAAGATACAAGATTGCCTCTCTGGGACATGGTGGTTCACTGAGCAGGAGTCAGGGAAGGGTTTGAAAGGGTGGAGACTACGGTCAGAGCTAAGAGGGTGTGTGTGCTGGTCAGTCCTTGGAAATGGAGGGCAGCGAGCAGAAAACAAGGTCTTTGAGGAGAAGGACATGGCTCGCATGATAAACGCTGTTACTGATGTTCAACTTCTGCAAGGAGAAGTGGATTTCTAGGGTTAGTATTCTGCAGATAGGCACAGGGGATGACCACAGCCCTAATGCCCTTCTGTTTCTCTGGAACATAAAGAATGAAGCCTTAGGTGAGCAGAGAGATCAACCAACCTAAACATCATTATTGCTAATTACCCCAAGAGTGTAGAGAGGGAAACGTTTGGAAAATATCGAGTGTGAAATATGGCTCCATTATAGAAAAGTGCCTAATTAATATTTCACTTAAAAATAGGTCACATTTCTAAAACATGGTGAGAAAATGGTCTCCCTTTTTAGGAGGTGATAGAAAGTGGGCCATTGAGGGGATTCAGGGAGAAAGAAGGAAATACAATACATAATTGGGAAAAATGCAGTTTTCATCATGAGGTGAAAGTAACATAGTAGGAAAAACAAATGGAAGCTAGATGGCTCTAGGTTCAAATTCTGGGTAACCTTAGGGAAATTACCTGAGCTTTCTGCACAGTTTATTCATCTATAAAATGTAGATTTAAATACACATAAAGGTATTCAGAGAGTAGATGGGTGATTAAATGCATTAATATGTATAAAGTACTGAGTCCAGTGCCTGAAGCGTAGTAGGTCTCAAACACATTAGTTTCTTTCATCCCTCTTATGTGATTATACACTGAAATCTTAAACAAAAGCAAAGGAAAATCCCATGAACTGAAAGAAGGAAAGTGCCAATCTCTCTCTGGTCTCAGGTGTCTATCTTATGAGTCTGTTGTGCCCCTGACTTGACGCCATGATGCAGCTATCCAATGTGCATGGCTCATGTCACAAAAAGAGGTGGTGGCCTCTCAGAGCTTGGCTGTGATGCCTGTCGGCCAGCTCGGACCGCCAGGGCCCCTGTCAGCTCTGGTGCGGCAACTAAAAGAAGCCTTTTCTCCTCATGTGGGCCCTTTTTAGCACATTTGTCAGGGGGAAAATCTCTTCTCCCTTTCCACTATTGGACTGAAAGTTTCTTATTTGCCTTAACTTTTGTTACTCACATTTCCATAATGCTGGATAATCGCAAACCACATTGAAACGTTTTGATGTACAGCCATATATATGGTAATCTCATTGAGTGACATTTGCAGGCAGCACCGCACTGCTGTTGATAAATAATACATTGTGCTACATTTTACACATTGAGGCTGAAGAATTAGAAATGGGGAACGAAAAAGCCCTATTCAGTTATTTCCATTCCCATCATTGTTTGCCGTGAGGTGCTGCTGAGTGTTGCATGTGTTTTAAAATGAATGCACAAAACACAGGGAGGTTGGATTTCTTTCAGATTATTGTACAAAATGTATTTATAAAAATGCCAAGATACACAGTAGGGTATAGCTTGATACATCGCTATAGGACTGTGTAATGATGAGAGCAGTTATCAGTCAGCACATCTGCTTTTCCTCATGCCTGAATGGCAGACACATACCACCAATGCCATCACTTCATTGCAGTACTGATGGCAGCATCACTAATCAACCACGACATGGATTGAGATGGAATCACAAGGCAGCTTGAACGGAAAAATACCATCTTTACACAGTGGCCAGGCAGTTCCAAGCAGATATTGTTGGCAGTTAAACTCCATTGCTATGCCTGACCCATGGAGCGAGAGGGTGTGGAGGACTGCAGGAACCTACAGGCTGGCTGAGGTCAGAGAGCAACAGATGCACATTCAGGACTTCCTCAGTGTCAAAACAGTGTGCAGATATTTAAAATCTGGAAATTAATATCTATATCTCCTCATTTTGTCACATTGTGATCAATATCCTAGTGGTTCTCCTATGTGTCACCTAATTTAGTTAACAGCCTTATTGAATGCCTATGATATTAGATATGTCAGTCAAACACCTGCCATGCCACCTGTTCCTTTGGAACCTCAAATTAAGTTTATTTCTGCATTAAAATATTCATGGGAGTAGTTTCCTATCTGGAATTCCATATCATATTTCTTAAGTTGCTGAGATCTTAAAGCGGTGGTACATCTACCAAAATTTGTATCACAGTAACTTATTTTGTGTTTAAGTCCATTCCCACAACTCGTTATTACATTAGGTGATGCTCTATAGCCCATGAGAGTTAAACATACATATATGGGTAGGATTTTGGAGGGTGGGGTTGGTAAGAGAGAGACAGAGTTTAGAATCAGTACTCTAAATACTTTACAAATATATCCCTCTACAGAAAAGGCTTAACAAGACTTTGGGAACCTCAACTTCACACAATTTGGTACCATCTCTAAGCAAAAGAATAGGAAGTTACAATTTCACTGTTAGGTATAGGGCCTTAGAAGGGGCCAATGCACAGAGAGGACTGAAACTTGGACATCATTAACTTCATGGTAAATCTGTCTCTGATTCTAGCAAACTAGAAACAAAAATAGGGATTTTCATAGACATGGGTAATAGAATGAGAGGTGAGACTTTTATTCCTGGGGTTTGGCTACTGCCCCCCACCCCCAAATTAGGTAAATTATTGAAAGTATTCCTACATTTTAACAAGAGGGTCTACAAACATCTCTCTGTTGGTTCATTGAAGAGACAGCCACATTCCCTGTGTAGAAAACATCTGTCTTCTAAATATAGGAGGAAAATAGAGATTTTCCCAAGAGGTGTCCTTGAAGAGAATCCATAAAGTACACGGGTTTTGTGCACTCCTCTCCCATTTCTGTTAGTAAAGGGCTATGTTTTCCCTTGTCCCAGGCCAAGAGATTAGGGTTGAAGGAAAAATGCTCATAGAGAAAGAATCACCTGCAACAGGGGAAACTGGCAACTCACATCATAGCTGAGCTATAGAAGTGACTAAGACTTCATTTACTAGAGCTAAGTGCAAAGAAATTCTTGAGAGTATTCTTAAGAATAATTCTTCCTTGCCTGGAAAAACCTAAAAGAATTAAGGCTAACTACACATCTGATGATGACAGAGGAAGGAAGGGAAGCGGCAGTGGAAATGGTCTGTACCCTTGGAGATTGGGCTGAACAAAGATGCTTGTTAGTGAATGTGTGTGTGTGTGTGTGTGTGTGTGTGTGTGTGTGTGTGCATATAACTGAGTCATATTTAAAGGACTCTGAGGGTTGAGGTGAGAGGAACAGGGGAAACATGTTGAGGTGCAGTGAGTGGGAAATTTGAACGAGCTCAGCCACATAGTGCATTATGTCAGAGTGGTGCAGAGTGGAGGTTCCTGTGAAGTCTCCGAGAATCTTCCAATGCGCATCCATGCAAGAGCCAGCAACTGGGTATGTGAATCAGCAGACACTAGAGAACTACAACCAGCATTGACTTAGTAAAAATATGTTGCTCATTTCCTTCTCATCCCTTTTCCTTTTCTTCATTGCCTCACAACATCTGTTGAGTGGAGAGAGACCACATCAACACCCTGCTTTCCTTTTGTTTGTGCCCAAATATTTGGTTAATCTTGAACTAGAGTAGGGAGAAAACGTTTGAATTGTATGAGAGGTTAGTTTTGATTCAGATTACACTAGGCTTTTTCATCCTGAAAAATGATACTCTTCTAACATTCAGAAGTTATCGGAAAAGCAAACTAACTCTCCCAGATATCTAGGGAGAGGGAATGGAGATCTCACAGAACATAGTTGAAGGTCCTGGTGGTAGGTAAATAAAATGGTTTTCTGACCATATTCTACCAAGTTCGGTGTGTTTACTATACCTATTAGACATTCCTAATTACTTTTACAAAATGGATTTGCCACCTACCATTCAACTGTATCCACTTTTCTACTCCAGTGGAGCTATGCTCTCTTGTTATGTTGTTATGTTGAAAGCTCTTTATATAAACATAGCCATATAAGAGCTACTGTTGAAAGTAAACTATATGAACTTTTAGAGTGTTTTATTCGCTGTGTGAAGCAAATCCTCTAAAATGCTCTCCATTAAAGAGTTGAAGAAGTACCCTTATTCTCTAGTACATTAAGAAATGATTCAACTTCCTGACAACACTGTGTTTTACTCCTTTTTCTCATCTTGGCTGGTGCAAAGTTTTCTGTTTTCACTGAAATAATGCTGTAAGCCCCCAAATATTACGAACATACCTGAGGGTAGTCTTAGTATCCATAGGAAATTGGATAGGAAGGGGTTATATTAACAACAACAACAAAAAATAACCTATTTTATGTTGAATTCCAAAAATATTATTTACCACTGATGATGACTCTTATATATGAACAGCACTATAGAAGTGCAGCCTTTTAGCACTTGATATCTCTGGTTCTTCATTTGTTTGAGGAAATCTAGTTACTCAACATTGCTGTTTTCTATTTTTCTTCAAGGTTTTTTTTTAAATATTAACAATAAAAATTGAGTTTATTTTAGTTGTAACCATTCCCCTTTAGTGTCATGAATTTCGTGTGCATTTAAATATTTCAAGGAATGACATTTTTTCACCATCATTAAAAAAGAAGACTTACCACACAATTTTACCATCTCAGGCATTAGGATGATGAACAATATGAAGATGATGTTGACCTATCCACAATACTTGATACTTTTATGGACCCTTCATTGGTTACAATTTCATTGGTCTCTATTACCCCACTTTGTCCTCCTAATAGCGCAATTTACAGAAGAGCTGGCTGGTCTTAGAAAGCATTTCTAAATTTGAGATTTGATATTCAAAGAGTTTAGAAAAATTTGTTAAAAATATGTTAGTCAGAACTAGAAAACCTGTGTCCTCTAAAACCTGAAGCCCACGCTCCCTCCATTTTATTATCACAAATATACCTTCCCTCAAGGGACTTGCTCTAAACAAGGAAAATTAAACAAGAATGCACTTATACCCAAGACCAGGTACTAACTAAAGGTTATTGAGATTCACTCAAAGAGAATATCTGGATATGTGTTGGTGATCCTTGGTAGTAAGGATGTGGAAATATTTTGTAGCAATTAAAATAAACCTTGAAGGACATGTTACTTTCTTAAAAGTGGAGGATCAACTAGTAATATTTGTTGCCAGAAGAACAGTGAGGTGGAGGCTAAGCAGCCCTGTTTTCCCAAGATGAGGATTAAACAGTAAAGCGGACCGCTTACACGTTTTGAATTCACGCATTGAAATGGAGAAGGCTATGCAGATGGAGCACTTCAGGGGCCTGTGTGATTGTTCACTGTGAATCCTCACCCGAGAACGAGGCTGCACGCACACAAGGTGAGATTCCTTGAGGCCTAGCAGAGATACTCTCCGGTGGGGCTGAAAGCCAAATGACAATACAAGAAGAGGTGCAGTACTGCGACTGGCGAATGGGCAGTTTAGAGAGAAACTGGCATCCCAGAGCAACAAGAATGGCAAGACCTCTCTGGGCACCTTAGGCATACAGTGTAGGTCCTAGAAAGGTTACACCTTAGTGCTGAGGATGCCCCTCTTACTACAGCGAGGATCTACGCTAAGGCCAAAGTTCTAAATGGCAGTAGACCTGCCCTAACAAAGAGTATAACCAAGCCTGGAAGGATGAATAATCTCTGTCCAAAATGTAACCTAACTGCCTGTCTAAAGAGAGTCAAAATGCTTTTAAAGAGGTGTGATAAGTTATACTCAACATATGACATAACATAAAGTATAAAATTTTGAAAAATGAGTGGATAACCAAAGAAGTCAGAAAATGTGTCCCCTTGCCAATTTTAAAATAAGGTAATGAACACAAATGTTAGAATTAGCACACAAGACTTTAAAACAGTTGTTATTAATGTGTTTAAGGACCTGAAGGAAAAAAATAATTGGTTGTAAATGTGAACAGATGACAAATCTTAAAATAGTTAATAGAAGCTGTAAAAGAAGCCAAGTAGAAATTCTAGAATTAAAAGATACATTATCTGGAAAAAAAATGTACAGAATCAACCTTTTAGAACCAGATTCAGGAGAAGAAAAGGACATTAAACTTAAGACAGATAAAACACAAATCTGAATAATTCCGGCAAAAATGATGGAAAAAATGAACAAATGAAAGAAACCAAATGTTAACTCAGTGATTTGCAGTTAATCTAAAAAAAAGTAGCCTAGTATAATCTGAGTCCCATAAGAAGATGGGAGACGGAATGGTCAATAAAAGTATTTGGAATTGTCGTTGCTAAAAGTTTCCTAAATTCATAAGAAACATCAACTTATGTATAAGACTTGATTTGTAATTCCAAGCAGGATAAATATGAAGCAAAGCATGGCCAAGCACACTACACTTAAACGGCTAAAAATTAAAAATAAAGAGAAAATCTTAAAAAGCAGGTAGGGAAAAATAGGAGAACAATATTACGAAAGATTACCGACTTCTTCTCAAAAGCAAAGGAAGAAGAAAATGGCCCAGAATCTTTAAAGTACTGAATATAAAATGTCGCTCAACTTAAAACTTTTTAAGTGATGAAGAGTCCTTTAAAAAGACGTTTCAGATAAATGAGAGCTCAGGAAAAGTGTCACTAGTATATTTACATTTTAGGAAAAGAGGAAGTTTTGAGATTGAAGAGAAAGACAGCAAATGAATACTTAGATCTTCTAGATAAATATGTGGATAAATGCAAAATACAATTTTTAAAAAGATTTATTTTTAGAGAGAGAGGAAGGGAGGGAGAAGGAAAGGGGAGAGAAACATTGATTCATGAGAGATCCATCAATCCGTTGCATCTCCCATGCCCCCAACTGGGAACCTGGCCCACAACCCAGGCATGTGCCCTGACTGGGACTCTACCTGGCAACCTTTCAGGGCACAGGCCAGTGCTCAATCCACTGCACCACACTAGCCAGGGCTTAAATACAATTTAATTTTCTTTAATTCTTCTAAAGACAACTGGCTGTTTAAAGCAAAGAGCATATTGTGGGATTTATTTCATAAATGATTGTAAAATATGTGAAAACAACAGCACCAAGGTTGGGGATAAATGGAATTTCACTATTGTTCTAACATTTTACTTGCAATTATACAATATTAAATCTAGGCAAACTTAGTTGCAAGTTAAGATACACATTATCACTGCTAGGAAAACTTTTAAAAATAATATGAAGGGATAGATATCATTAGCCATCAGAGAGATGCAAAGTAAAACCACAATGAGATACCACTTCACACCAGTCAGTGTGGCCATCATAAACAAATCAACAAACAACCAATGCTGGGGAGGTTGTGGGGAAAAGGGAACCTTAGTACACTGTTGGTGGGAATGCAGACTGGTACAGCCGCTGTGGGAAACACAGTTTGGAATTTCCTCAAAAAACTAAAAATGGAACTGCCTTTTGACCCGGAAATTCCACTGTTGGGATTATACCTTAAAAATCCTGAAACACCAATTCGAAAGAACTTATGCACCCCAATGTTCATAGCAGCACAATTTACAATAACCAAGTGTTAGAAGCAACCAAAGTGCCCAACAGTAAATGAGTGGATCAAAAAGCCATGGTACATTTACACAATGGAATACTACATGGCAGAAAGGAAGAAGGAGCTTCTACCCTTTGCGACAGCATGGGTGGTACTGGAGAGCATTATGCTAAGTGAAGTAAGCCGGGCAGTGAAAGAGAGATACCATATGATCTCACCTGTAAGTGGACCTAGTCAACACAACAAACAAGCAAGCAAAATATATCCAGAGACATTAAAATAAAGAACAAACTAACAGTAACCAGAGGGGAGAGGGGATATATCAGGGGAAAAGAATGGGAAGGGTCATAAGGAACACGTATAAAAGACTCATGGACAAAGCCACAGTGGGGAAGGATTGAAGGTGGGAGGTGGGGAGGGGCAAAGTTGTGGCAGGAAAATGGAGACAACTGTACTTGAACAACACTAAAAAAAAAAATGTAAAAAAGATAAAATAATAAAAATATTCTAATTAAAAGGCAGGGATGGTCAGACTAAATAAAAAAACAAGATCTAACTATTTTGTAGTCTGAAGAATCAACAAAGACACAACCAGGTTGAATGTAAAAAAATGGAACTACATACTAAGCAAACCCTAAGCATAAAAAGTATAGCATGGTTTAATTAATAGCAGACAAAGTTGACTTAAACAGTATAACAAAAGGTAAATAGGAATCTTTCAGAATCATAAAACAGTTAATTCTTCAAAAAGATATGTAAATCCTAATTGTCTATGAATCTAATAACAGAATTACAAGATATGTTAGTATAACATGAACAGAACCAGATCAAAAAATAGGTAAGTACACCGGTTCACACATGGGATTACATGTTGCATTATATTAAGGGCCCCACTTTATAGGTACGTTAGTTATCTATTGCTGTATAATTTCCTGTGATAGGTCCACACTGTTGCCTAAGAAACTTGATGAAGTGGTCAGAATAGTAAATACCAAATAAAATAATACAAATAGAGCTAATAAATACTGAGTGTATATTCTTAACTCCAAATATATTTTTAAAAGCTTTTACTTCTGCGGTGGTTAAGAAAACAAGTTAGCTGAATGTCGAGGGATAGCACCATTCAAGCAGGTTTGCCAGTATTTTTTCAAAGTTCTGTTTCTTCTTTCTATTTCTTTTTTTCAGGTGTCAGTCTCCCTTTTACAATTTAAGTTTGCAGCCATTTATAAGAACTTGCACCTTCATTTTTGATGTAAATTTGCTCCTATTTCCTCAAGGTGCCAGGAGAATAAAACGTACCATTGCTGTTCCAAACTGGCTAAAAATGTGTTGCATTCAAAAGGTTTAGAAGAGATTTACTGGGCAGATGATCAAGTAGTGCATTTTATGAGTTGCTACAAATTCTGTGGCCACACACAGCATATGAGGACAAAGTGCTTACTCTGCATTATTAAAAGTTTGATATGGTCACTTTGCCCATTATTACAGAATCTGATAGAATGGTATTTCCCCCGAGAGCAATCCATGCCGAAGACTGCATCACTGTGGATTCATTTTCGTTTATGGTGGTGGTGGTGGTACCCAGGTTCTGCTGATTTTCAGTTATCACCGTTGGAGGGAAGCTTCCTCTCTGTTCCCTGTTTTTGGAAAACATCCTGTCACTCTGAATATCTCATTCTTAGAGGCTGAGCTATGATGTTACGCCTTCTGTGAAGTTGTCGCTTTCTTTTCCTCCAGCCTTTCTCTATTCTGAATTCCAATATATTTGTTTATGGATGACTTCATTCCCTACAAACCGTACGCATCCTACGCTAAGATGTTGTTTCCTAATTAGTGTCCTCCATGGTGGCTAGGAAAATACTAGCGTGCACAAAGAGATAGGCACCTTGTGGCTCGCCGAACTAATCTTATCCAAGTAGTTAAATAGAGGTGATATAAATGAAGAAAGGTAAATATAAATTGGTTTAATGGAGTTCAGTTTTATTTTACATTTCAAACAAGATGTCACAAATGTTGAGGGCAATATTTTTAAATTGAGTCAGTTAAGATATTAAACTTGATTATAAATATGTGCTATAGGTAGCAGAGAATTTCGGTTGCTGAAGATTATAGGCAGAGAAATTAATATTTTATGAAATAACAAATTCCATAGGTACCTTCATTCAGAAAATAGAAAATGATACACGTCTTCATCACAATGTGCTCAAATGTACTTTAATCAAATTAGTAGACCACTTCGTTGAAATACATTCAGATGTCTGAAATGCAACATCTGCCGATATTTACAAGCAAAGGTCTTGTCTGTAGCCGTTTTGTTAAATGCCTGAGAACAGCTGAAGCTCAGGTTGCAATACTTCCTCTGCAAAGGCTGAACCTCCAGGAGCCTCTGCCCCTCCATGGTTGGAGCGCCTGGGCCCTGACCCTTCTCCAGAGCCTCGGGCATCACCGAATCCTGGGAACTGTTTTACCCATTGTCTCTTCGGTCCTCAGCGTGAAAACAGCTTCTTGCTTTTGCTAACTATGCCTCGGGTGTTCTCTGAATCCTTCCAACAGCTTGGAAATTATTTCTTAATGCCTTTTCAATATTTTCCTTATATTTCCTTTTGGGGCCCTAAATTAGAAAGAATTTACCGCATACGTTCGTAGATTATATTTTCTGTTAGAAACTTTCTGTACTCTGGAGCAGGTGCATTCCCACATTCCATGCTTTCATTCTCTCTAGCTTCTTTTTGCATGAAAATATCAACCTGGGAGCTACTTTTCATCCAACGTCATCCTCTATGCAAAGAGACCTAAGGGCCAGAATCTCAATCAATGAGACAGTTAAAGTTGAAAGAGTGATAGAGTCACCACAAGCTGCAAATTATACACATGCCATGTATACTAAAACACACTGAAATAAAAGTTGCAGTTATATGACAAAAATTCTAATAAATATGTAAAAACTCATGGAAGCCCCCAGAATGTGATAGTCGAGCCTTCCCAGTCTTGTAAATCTTTGCAGGGACATCTGGTCTGAGTGTAAACACCACTGTCTGTCTTTCAGTTGTTCGTTACCAACAGTGCTTACTTATGAAATAAAAAGGTTTCAGTGAAATAAGCATTTGTTAAGCTTTAAGCTTTGAGATAAATGTGGTGTCTCCTTTCAAAAAGTTCATTTCTAATGGAAAAGTCAGGTCTTCTACATGGCCTCCTACCTAAACCCTGTAACCCTCCTCCCACCTTTTAACAGTGAATCTCCTTCCAGAGGTAATTGTTCGCCTACTTAGTTGCTCAGTGAAGCCATGGGTTTTTGTTTTTTTTTTTTTCATTTCCTCTTGTGTTTATTAGCCCTGTTCCTCTCATGAAATTATCTCCTTCCCTATTCCCATGAATTTGTTCATCTTGATTCTATACTTTTCACTGATCCCTCCACACACGTCACATTCTGTTCTTCCTTTGTACCCTTCCACTGCTGTTTCCAAAATCACATTTTTAACTACTATTTCAGCCTGAGATATAACCTCATGGAAACGACTCTCAAATAAATATTTACCATTATTAACTCTCATCTCGAACTTTGGTTTTGCATCCGTCTCTCTCCTGATATCCATTTTTGATGCCATAAAATCACTTCCATCTACATTCTTAAGGTAAAATGATCCCATTGCAGCATTTCGCCACTGAAATACAAATTTCAATCCCTTTCTGACTGCTTGGTTTAATAAAGTGTAGTGCAGAAGCTGAGAAACTGTTGCCCATGGGCCAAATCCAGTTTGCCACCTTTTTTCATATAGCATGTAAGCAAATGATATATGTTGTATCTCAACCAGCTGAAAAAATTGAGGGGAAATAATATTTCATGATGTGAAAGTTTTATGAAATTAAAGTTGTGTCCATGAAGGACATTTCATCGAAATACTGCCATGCTTATTTCTATACATGTTGTCTATGGCTCCTTTTGCCCTGTAGTAGGAGGGGCATAGTTCCGAGAGGACGACATGGGCCGCACAGCTTGAAATCCTTATATCTGGCCTGTTAGAGAACAGGTCTGCTGGCTCTTGGTTTACTGGATGAAGGCTGACTTTAAGAGTAGACCGATGGAGTAAAATATAAATCTTAGATCCTCTCCTCACTCAGTGAAACTTCAGAGACAGTTACTTAGCACTAATTAGCCTCAGTTTTCTTATTTGTAAAACAGAAGTGCCAACAGTAAAGTCCTTCTGTGAGCTTTAGCTCAAGCCTGACTATTCTGTAGACTTAATTATTTTCCCAGTTTCTTCTTTCTAATTGGTCTGGTGAGGGAGTGACAGACAAAATATGTTTTATTATGGTGTCATATTAGTAATATCTTGTAATGCCTCATTGTTTAAGGGTGTTTCAGATTCAAGTGAAAAAGCCTCAATTTAAGCTAATTTATCCAAACATTTCATGTTATATAATTTCAGGGATATTTTTTCATTTTTCACACACATGCACACACACATATGCATATATGATACATAATGTATTATTTATATAAAGTGTATTACACATATGGTGTTATAAAATTGGCTCCTATGAAGTGACATTAGAAAAATTGCCTTACCATCTTTTGCTACTTACAGAAATAGGATCCACTTTTTTGAAAAGACTTAAGTGTGAAACTTACAACTATATGATAATAGAAAAATACATGTATAGGGGAACCTCTGTTATCTCCATTCTCATAATCCATGAAACAACTTATTCTGACTGTCCCACTGCATCTCTAACATCAGGTCTTTGTCAACATAGGAGCTACTGTTTATTCCCTCTCACAACAGCTTTTAGGGTACAGTAATTTTGTTTCCCTTGAAGTTGTTTGAGATATAACACTTTTTACATTTTATACCAAGCCATAAGTACCCATGAATCTGAGATGAAGAAAATATTTTAATTCATCTGCTATGTCTTTTAAATTTGCACTCTCTTAAATTTTATTTTGTTAGTTTTTCTAGGCTCCTCATCCTCCTGATTCTCTCTCTATATAATTATGACATATATGATATAATATGTGAATGTAATATATAAACATATACATATATACAATATGTTGATACCTTTTTATGTTGATATGTCTTTGTTTGCATTATATATACATAAATATGTATATACATATATTGGGTTGGTCAAAAAGTTCGTTTAGTTTTTTCCATACCATGGCTCCAGTAGTGCTTACTTTTCTTTAACTTCATTCCTAACACTTTGTTAGATTTTATTGTGATATCTGTCATATCAGTGTGCATTTAAAAAACTTACTAAACTTGATAAATTTTTTGCAGCCATTTTAATATTTAAGATGGAAGAAAATGTGTGACATATTTGACATATTGCTTACTTATTTCAAGAAAGGTAAAAACACAACTGAAATGCCAATAAAAGAAAAAGGATTTGTGCAGTGTATGGAGAAGGTAACCAAACATTCCACTGATCAAACGTGTCAAAAGCAGTTTGCGAAGTTTTTTTGTACTATTGACATTTTGGCCAAATAATTCTTTGCTGTGGGGCTGTCTTATGTATTGGAAGATGTTTAGCAGCACCCCTGGCCTCTACCCACTAGAAGCCAATTGCAGGAGATGGCCAATATTCTCAAAATATCCAAATCAATAAAGTTATTGGTGAAAACAAAAAACATGTCTTTAATTTTACAGAAAAAAACTAAATGGACTTTTGGCCAACCTAATACACACACACACGTACACACACACATACATGCCCTAGATGCATATATTGGTCACATACTATGGAATTCCTTATAGCAGCAAGAAGCAATAAATTACATACATAATTGGCAACATGGAGAGATTGTAAAACATTTTTTGATTTAAAAATAGCACAGCTCTTTCCCTAGCTATATATCACTCACTATATAACAGATCCATAACTCAGTCTCTTTGTGTTCAAAGTTTACCATGTAATAGGGAAATGGGGGTAAAAATCAAATAAAAAATAGTATATGTACATAGAGGTCTATCATATACAGTGTATGTGAAGATAGCAGTAGGTTCATATTTGTAAGTACTATGATCATAACCAAAAGAAAGTATTTTTGTTTTCCTAAAAGACCTGTAGGTCATGTAATAAACTATTCTGTCATGAAGCTATGGCTGAAATCAACATACATACGGAGCTACTCTATAGTTCTGTCGAGTACCCAATTTAGATAGTTTAAGGTTGGTGCTAAAGTCCCCCTGACTGACATTTTACAAGTATAACTTCTGACAAAGACTATGGTGTTGATGCACTCAGAGTGTACAGAGTTAATCACTGGGAAATTTGAATAACATCCAACACAAATAATGCTCCGTTTTTATTACAAAACCTTTTATTACATAAAATCATAAGCATGTAATTCAGTAACATAGCAATATCACACTCAAGCACGCCATGTGACATTTTAGGTAAAATGTTCAAATTAAAACTATAAATAAATTATTACACCCATATTATTACCCTACCACCCACAGTCAAGCAGGTGCTACTTCTGCCAACCCTGTGTAATGAGAGTGCTGGAAAAAATATTTAATTTTTTAAAAAAACATTTATTTTATTTTATTTTTAGACAGAAGGGAAGGGAGGGAGAAAGAGAGGAAGAGAAACATCAATGTATGGTTGCCTACAGGGAACCTGGCCCACAACCCAGGCCTGTGCCCTGACTGGGGAATTGAACCAGTGACCCTTTGGTTCGCAGGCCGACACTCAATCCACTGAGCTACACCAGCTGGGGTGGAAAAAATATTTAATTTTTAAATTGTCTTAAATTACGTATTTATTTATGAGTTATTTAGGCTTTTTCTTTTAATGTACTTTCCTTTTTGTCTTAATTTCTTCACTATAAGAAAGGACCACTCTATACTATAAGAAGGCCCCCTTTTTGTCTTTAATTTTTTCACTAGGAGAAAGGTTCCTCTGCCACTACACCCGCTCCCCACCCAGGCATTTCCACCTGTGTCCATTTTTAACGGAATCTTTTACTGACTTATCTATACTTATATAATTTCTCTTTTGTGTAACTGCAAGTTGTATTACATTCAATGATTATCAAAGGAATACTTCAGAGATGCAGGTTTTACTGAAATGGGTGTGGAGGTGTGTTTTATGTGAACAGGAACAATCTTTGTATTTCAGGCTCCTTTCGTTGTACTAAGTTTCAGGAGCTGTTATTTAAATGATGTTGAAAGACAACCTATTCACTTGCTGACAATCACAGACCAAACATGTGGAGGTCCTGTGACTTGGTCTCATTGTATATTACTTGAATAGAATGTATCAAGTGAAGTATGGGGAAAATGCAAGATAAAATTAGCAAACACTACTATAGGTAAAATACAATGAAGATGTCTACATCTTTTGCTTTCTCAAAACCTATCATTTTTCTGATATATTATAAATGTATTCAAGAATGTGTTCATAGTATGCAGTAGTTTACAAATAATTGTGTGAATCAGAATTACGGACATGGACAACAGTGTGGTGATTGTTGGGGGAAGGAGGGTATAAGGAGACTAAATGGTAATGGAAAAAATACAATAAAGGTTAAATAAATAATAAAAGAACAGAAGAAAAGTTTCCCCTCCAAGGTATTCTTGCTAACTTCATAAAAGGAATTTCAAACACTGATGTAAGATATACATATATATGTATCTTTTAATAATAAAGTGTTATTTCAACTATATATCTTTGGATTATGTACATTTTCTTGATGAATGTTAACAAATGCTTTTTTGTACATTAAAAGCAGAGAATAGGTGTGTGTAATAGCAATAAAACCCTTTTATGTTTAAGGACATGCTATCATATATATTTATCATCTACCTTTTGTTAGTGTCTGGGCATTAATATTTGTCTTCTGACTCCCAGTTAAAATTTCTTGCATACACTAGATGACTACCATTCTTTTGCTTTTAAAACTATAATTAAATAAAGTTGGAATCATTAAAATTATCAAACCATCAGTAATTAGAAGATCACATGACCTCCTATTTTATGATTAAATATACATCAAGGGCAAAACAGAACAAATTATGCTACTCTGCAGCTCAATCTATTTATTGAAAAATTGGGTATATAAAAATGCTCCAGTGTGAACATTTCTGATGTCAACATAGTTGCTGATTCTACAACATCTGCCTGAAAGGAATTCAACTGTTGTCATGTTCTAAGATGTTGTGTGGCAAGATAGGTTGAGATACAGATGTTCTCACAAAGAAACTTTCTGGATAAAGAATATAAAAGGAAGAGAGCAGACATAATGTTAGCAGGTTCTTTAAAGTTAATATGCACAAGCTGAATTAGATCCTCCTTCAGATATCAAAGTAAAGCTTTCTAAGAGTGGCAAGAATACCACTCTTTTAGGGTAATTAAAGAGGTCACTGGGACAAGATGTTGTCAGTGGAGAAGGGGGGGTGTAGATCATGGGCTTGTGTTTGCAGGCATCTTATAGGCAGGACTCTGGAGTCAGGTTGACTTAGGTTTAAATCCTCGACCCCCCACTTTTCAGCGATGTGAATATGAGAGAGAGAGAGGATGAGAGAAAACATGTGAAGAAGGCTTTTTATTTGCAGAAAATAACATATGTGCTGTGTCTCCAGTCCCACCCCAAAACAGAGGGATGAGGGTACCTCCCTGTCACCAACCTCAATTGCAATGAAAATGGCTTCTGTGGGATCCCTTGGAATGCTTGGTGTTTCCTGTGACTGTAGGGGATGACAGAGTGGATTTTTATTAATGAACAGAAAGGCAAGAAACTGTGGTTATCAGATTGAGCCACTGGGGTGGGGACAAGAGGAAGTGAGAGAAAGCAAGAGTGAGACTGAGAGAGAATTATTTCCAATAGAGGATGAAGCCTCTTTCCACCAGGTGGTGAGGAAGGACCCTGAGAAGGACATATTCCTGAAGGTGGCCACGCAGAGACAGCCTGCTAGCTGCTGCCCCTACAGCCCACCAACACACCCACCCAGATTGGAAGCAGCTGATAGTGTGGTTTTGTTTCTTTTTTTTAATTGGTGTCTCTCTCAGTTTGCTAATGCCGCACTTGCTTGCCAGTAGTAGGTGAAATGACATTTACAGGTAGAATTAATTTATTTAACTCCACCATAAGTCCTAATCCTACCTCCACACACACCAAAAAAACAGTTTGATTAGATTAAAAAGATTTAAGCAAAACCGTGATATAATATGCCATATTTTACCAAGTATAATCAGCACCCATGTTTTGGCTCCAACTTTCAGGAAAAAAATCTTTTATTTTTTTTAAATTTAATTTTTTATTTATTTGTATTTAGATACTTGTTTTTTGTATTATAAAGGAATTTTAGCATTTATTTTTGAACATATTATGGTGCAAGAAATTTTGTGTAACAAATAATTACAAAACGCAAGAGCAGATACAAGGTATTTCAGGTACTACCCATGTATGAGGTGCATCCTTATTTTTCCCTCAAAAATTCGGGCAAAAAGGTTTCTATTATACATGGCAAAATACGGTAAATTTAGACATAGTTCAGTTTGTGATTGTCTTGCATCCTCCTTAAAGAAAGTTCTTAGGGGCCATTGGAGGCCCGTGAAAGAGAGAGGAGGAGAGGATGGCGAGGCCAGGTGGGAAGACAAACATGAGTGCATCTAGGAGGACACAGAGGTCAAGCATGGGTCCTCCCCTTGAGGGTCCCAGTCGCCCTCTATTCTCCCAGTGAATTCTGGGATGGGAACAATAAAAAAGGCAACTTTCCAGGAGATTCTGTCTAACCACGGATTGTAGAATTACCGTGTGGGTATTTAACTTACCAACCTGCACTAAATGGCTCTGAAAGTCAACTGGATCTTAGAATTCAAATCCTGCAGCCAAAACTAGGATCTCTACCTATCAGGGGCTTGTTTCTTTCTCTCATAGCAGTTTATCAAATTCAATTTTTGGGCCATACTTATTTTGGGTTAGACAAAGAGTTCTTTTAGTTTTTTTTCTCTATAAAATAAAAGACACGTTTTTCATTTTCACGAATAACTTTATTGGTTTGGATATTTCAGATATTTTGGCTATCTCCTGCATGGCATGACATTGATTGTTCTCAATGTCTCAATTTGATCACTGTCAACTTCAGCTGGTCTACCCGAGTGTGGAGCATCATCCAGCGAGAAATCTTCAGTGCAAAACTTCATAAACAACTTCTGACACTTTTGATTAATCACAGCACATTCTCCATACACTGCAGAAACCTTTTGTTTTTGCATTTCAGTTGTGTTTTTACCTTTCTTGAAATAATAGCATAATATGCCAAATATGTTGCATATTTCTTCCATTTTCAATATTAAAGTAACTACACAAAAATCACCAATTTTGATTTTTTTTAATACACAGTGATATGACAGCTGGTATAATACAATCTAACAAAATTGTTTCTAATGAAGCTAAAGGCAACAAAGCACAGCTATAGAGCAATCTTACAGAAAGAAGCAAGAAAACTTTTTGGCCAGCCCAGTAATTTTATGGAAAGGTTTTACTGTAGTTACAAAGTAAATATGAAATATAGAAAATTCAGATGGCAAACCATTTAACTATATTATAAGGCAATTATAAGGAAGGAGATAAATGGCTATGGGAAGACTGGGTCAGTAAAGCATTTCCAGAAAGCCAAGATTAATTGTTTGTGGGGATAAATTCCTGTTCTCTTGGGAGAGTAGAATTATATGTAAGAGGTCTTAAAATATCCACAAAGTTCCGTAAGGGAGATAAATTATACTGTTTCACACTGAAACATAAATAGAAAGGTAGTCATAAATCAGTAATGAATTTGTATAGAAAAATATTGAATTTATTTTCCATTTAATTTTTGTAGAAGTGTTTGTGTGACCTGTGAACATATTATCCAATGAGAATGGAAAGTGATTTTTGTTTTTGTTTTGTTTTGATTTTTAAATGACCATTAAGAGATGTAAGGGTTTTAATTGAGGCACTTGATTATGAATAGGAAATGGCTGGCAGTACTGTTTTTATTGGCCTGTGTTGTGTCAAATCACCTAAGTCTTGTTCAATTATAATGATACCTAAATATATTGAGTAGTTACTATTTATCACTCATTCACTCATTAGACAAATATTTATTAAGAACCTACTATGTGCCTGGCACTGTTATGGGTCCTAGTGAAAAGAGCAGTCCCGTAAAGATGCAAAAAGCCTTCCTTCATGTTGCTTATATTCTAGAAGGGACACAAATTATAAGCTGATATTATAAATATGTTATTCAGTAGTAAGACTACAGTAAGCTGAGGGGACATAGAGTTTGCTGTGTAGAGGACTCAGTAACGGCCTCTTTAAGAAGGTATCATTTTTCTTGAGTGAAGTGACGGAATGTAATTTAATTATTTAGGGGAAGAGTATTTCAGAAAAGTAAACAGGAAGGACAGTTACTTTAAGATGCAGTGTATTCTCTGAGTGTGAGGAATTGTAAGGCCAGGTTAATTCAGTGATCAAGGGGGTCATTGACAGGAATGCGGCCGGAGAAGCAGTGGGGAGCTAGATTGCATAGGGACTTGTGGAGAGCACCCAGGATTTCAGAGCACGAGTGATGTGATCTGTTTTTCTTTCTAATGTAAAGTCTGACAAGGTATGCATGTTGATTGGGTTGTTTATTGAGACCATTCCCACACAAAGTAATTATTAATATGGTTGGATTCATTTTTGTCATTTGTAATTTGTTTTCTAGGTATTTTCTGTAGTTTATTGAACCTCTGTTCTTCCTTGACTGAATTCTTTTGTCCTATGTAAATATTTATTTTTACTGTATCATTTCCATTCTTCTGTTGATTTTTAAATGCATTTTTTAAGTTTTTTTTGAATGATTTCCTTGTTTTAAGGATTTTAATATGCATATTAATTTATCACAAGCTGCCTTAGATTAATACTAACTCAGTTTTGGTTAAATTATCACACCTGGTATCAATATAATTTCATTATTTGTTCCTTTCTATTTGCTTTTATTATAATATATATTATATTTATATATATTATGACCCCAAATAGCAGCAAAATATACCGTGTTATATTTACCACTTTATTGATATTTTGTCTTTCACTCAGAGTCATAGTCTATTGAAAGTTTTTTCTTCCCCTTAAAGATGGGCCTCCTTTCCTGTTTTTTTTGCATGCTGTTTATTCTTGTATTCTATTTATTCTATCAGTATGTGACCATTCATCTTTCTGCTTCATTTAGATATATGTTTGCTTTGATAGTTAAGCCTCACTTCCTAGTGGTTACCCATGTGTTTGAGAAGACTAGTAGTCAGCCAGTGACAGTACTGATGTTTTGCTCAAACCCCATAAGGCTTTCAACTTCTTCCAGGGGCCTGTGAGTAGGTAGGGAATACGCTCAAGGTTCAGGCCATTTTCAAGTCTGCACCGCTAGCTCCTTTCAAGCCTCCTATGCACAAGTTGGCGGCTTAGAATGGACTAGCAGTGTGTGAATGGATGGGCTCTGTCTGGTCTCTTGTGCATATGTGATCAGTCTCAGTCAGGAATACTGTCTCCTAACCATGAAGTATCAAGCTAGAAGATGTGATGTCTTGACCTCTCCCCCTCTCCACACCAACTCACCTACCTCTGGGAACTCACATCCACTCATAGTGTAGCTGGGCATGAATGTCACTTGTAACTTCAAATATAGCAAATCCCTTTTCCCTGCTGCATACGATTTGACTGTCCTCACGGCCTGACCCCTCTTGGCAGAAGCACCATGCTAAGAGGATTGGGCGGGAGGCATGAGGCGAAGCATCGACAGGCCACAATGCCAGAGGTCTCCACTGTTCCCACTCAGTGTGCAGAACCTTTTAAGCCATAAACACTTTCTGGATCGTTGTCTGCCTTTGGTTGGCTTTTAGGATGCTGAAATTATTTTTGTTGTGTTTTGTTTTGTGTTTTGGTCTATTTGTTTGGCATTATTTGCTTTTTAGGGAGAGGATTGGCCAGTCCATTCAGTTAGCCACAGCCGTAATTCCTATCACTCTTTAAAAAAGAAAAAAAAACAACACTTTATTTTGAGTGATGGTTGAACTGGGTTAGGGTTTGAGTCTATGGATTCAAAAGATTTGCTTGCAGAGCGCATGGCACACTGGAGTGCAGGGTCTAGTAATTAAGACACGCTGAAAGGAAAAGTCGCCTTCTCCTTCAATTCTCAGTTCAAATACAATGCAAACCTTGTTTAAAATACCAAAAGCTCAAAACTTGTACCACATACTGTGGAGGCATAAAATTTGAGAAAAAATTGCCTTTGAGTGGATTTTTAAATTCAACTTAAAAGTACATTCATTATTTATTTATTTGTTTGTTATGTTTTGTTTTGTTTTTCCCCTCACCTCTTATATCTCAGGAAAGGAGGTTCATACCAGGCTAAATTATACCTTCAGATGCTCAAAACTTTGTTCTGCTCCCTTGCCTCCCCATCAGAGGATATCATTAGCTAAAGCAATTCAATTATCATATTCCTTACTCAAACCCTTCGAGAACTCAGAAGTGAGTTAAATTGGGAAATTTGAAGAAAGAACAATATCTTAGAGATAATCGTCTTGCTTCAACAAAATGCTTCTGTATTTTAATGGGGCATTATAAAAATGAACATGCATTTTAAATGCCCTCACCTGGGTCACTAATTGCAGCATAAGTTGCTTAATGAAACGATGTGACAGTTCTCGTTGACTCAAGTATTTCACTGAACTCCGCTGAGCTTCCCCTTTGAACTACAGTATTGCGATTGTGAAACAGTAAAACAGACACGCGCTCACAGAATTGAAACCAAGTTATTACTTCTACCTGAAAATTTATGAGTTTAAAAAATGTTTACCAATAAGGAATTATTTAAAATACTTGCTTTTATATGTTTTACTTTTATTTAATTATGAAAGGCAATTTTTGTAGCTTTCTGAGATGGACACTGCTACTTACACTCCTGTATAACTTTTTCTCACCCTTCTTTTAGTAATAGTGTCACTCGGTTTTACCTGTGCTTATACCAGCGTGGTTTATGAATGAGTTTTTTGCATCTACTTTGCATCTAGGGGAGGTCATGAAATTCAGCCTCAGAGAAGTTAGCTGACCTGCCAAATCTCACACCGTAATTTTGGGTGGAGCTGCGAGAAGCAACCATACCTTCGACCTGTAATAAAAACTTCTGGTGCTAAAATTTTCTAAGCTGTCCTTTGAGAATAGGTCATACTCGAATTTAGCTTGTATCCTTTTTATACGTATTTCATTCTTAACAGCCACCGATCCTATTATTCATGTTAATAAATTTTCTTTCTGATGCTTATGAACAAATTAAATTGAATCCTCACCTGAGGACATCTGTTTATTGATTTTAGAGAGAGAGGATTGGAGGGGGGAGAGAGAGAGAGAGAGAGAGAGAGAGAGAGAGAGAGAGAGAGAGATGCTGATGTGAGACAGAAACATCAATCGGTTGCCTCTTGTATGTACCTGGACTAGGGGATTGAAACTGTAGCCTTTTGGCGTATGGGACAGAGTTCCAGCCAACTGAGCGGCCTAGCCAGGACTGATGCTTATGAACCAATTAACAACTACTCTCAGTCAAGACAGTTTATTCACATTTATTTTAAGCTTAACTACTTTCTGACAAAATAATAATAATATTCTAGAAACGGCCAATGAGAATTCACTATTCAAAAGGTCATAGAATTTTTTTCAAACATAAGATTCCGGACAACGAAGATGCAACTGCAATATAAGAGGACATTCTAAATGCTGGGCAGGCAAGAATCAATAGACCAGTAGTTCAGTTTTATCCGCAAATGAAAGGAAGAAAAGTCTTACAGATTATAATCTTCTGGTCAATCTCTGAAGCAAAGAAACTATGACTTTAAGTTATATGTGGCTCATTTAATACTATTTAATATCAGGGATCAATATGAAAAGCAGACCTTTTTATTTGAAATCAGCTTAGCTTTTTTGTTTGTTTTAGTTTTTGTGAGCTCAGGTTTCCAGCTTTGCTCTCTACCTCCACGTGCTTTAGAATGGAGGGAGCTGTTTTGGCGGAAGGAAAACAGGAGCAGGAGTTGGAGGATAAAGGCTTCTGGATCGACCAGTAACGAGCTCAGTCATTTCAGTGAAGTCGTCCATCCTTTTTATTAAACCCGATTGGATTTTTTTTTTATCTGAAAAATGAGAATAGCTTCATATGTCATGAATTCTGAGATCTACATTGTTTCATATTTTAACCCTTTATACATTGCAACACATCTAACAATAAATAGATCTTTTAAGTTTTTCAGTGACAGCATGTTTTTATTCTTTGTTCTTAGGATGATGATGCATGCTTTAATTGCAATTGTCTATGACAATCACATCACCTTGGATCTAGTAGAGAAATCTGGAAAAAAGTTGAAAATGAGATGCCATTTTAAGACACTATCTCAATGCTTAGAAGTAGTGAAATGACTTCACCTTTTAAAAAAATCACCTCAGTAAGTACTTAAAAATAAAAGTGACTGTAACAGTTGCTTAATAATGACAGAGCTATATTCCTGAAATAAACCCATATTCTCCATTTTAAGAGGATATACAATCTATTAATGAGTGGTATGGAAATAGAACTGAAAGATCTATATCAAGATATATTTGGGGGATGCTGATCTTCAAGGATAAAGAAGAAATTCAATGTCTAGGCAGGAAAAGCAACTTACCAATGAAGAGGAAAACTTCATCATGGTTAAGTTTTCTTCCACAACAGTGTACAGTATCAGGACACTGTACAGCAATGTATGTGATCTTTTGAATGAAACAAAGAATCACATGCAATTTATATACAACCAAATTGTCATTATTTAAATAAAGACAAGAGACAGGCATTCTCAAAAGGCAATAATTCAGCAATTGTAGCACCCATCCATTTTTCTTGGAGGATAAAAAATTATTGGTAAGGAAATTGAGGCCATGGAGAAATTAATTAATAATAAAGAAAGAGTTTCAAACAGAATATATGTGAAAATGACTGGAAATGAGTATTTAGTCAATTTAAATAAAAACAATGATCACAGAAGATAATACAGGGTCTAGCACAAATAATGCCCCCTTTTATTACAAAATATTTTATTACAATGTCATAAGCATGTAATTCTATAACATAACAACATCACACTCAAGCACACCATGTGACATTTTAGGTGAAATGTTCAAATTAAAACTATAAATTATTACACCCATATTATTACTCTACCAACCACACTCAAGCAGGTATTACTTCTGCTGGACCCTGTATATATGTTAAGAACAGTGACAGTTTAAAATTTCAATATAATTAAGAAAATTAGAAGGAAAATGAAATTCTTCCTCATCTTTCATAGCAGAATCAATTGATTTAGTTTAAACATGATTAAACTTGTAAATGTAGTTTTTTATTAATTTTACTCAATATTTTATTTTTATAAGTATAGAGAATGTGAATCAATGTTCAATAATATCTTTATAAATATCAATCTTGTGATTCTGTCAGTTTATCTGTCTACATTGATAAAATGACTCACACAATCCCCAGATATCCAACATCCTGAATGAAGTGTAGCAAATGTTAGCAATTTTTATTTCTCAGTGAAAGCATTTGGAATGATTTGATCCCTTATTCTTCCTTTGTTATTTAAAACGAACAAACAAACTAAGAACATATCTATTTATAAATTGAGAAATGACAATAAAATTAAATGAAAGTTTGTGTGTACACATCTCTAACTGCCATCCTCCACCCACACACCCTGCCAGCCTTTTGCAGTCTGCTTCTGTCCTATGTGACTGCGCCCTTCTGGACTTGCTGATTGTTAGCTGCATTTTGCAGTTGCTCTTTAATCCATCTTGAAGGGTCCATATCGAAATGTGGACAACTGTCTTGCATCGCATTAGTCAATTAAATACCCCTAAAGAGCAACTGAAATTGCCTTTTAAAAAAATTCTGTATTGGTTTATCAGCTAGAAAGTCATTTTTGCGTAGTGGTTAAGTTCGTGCCTTTGAGGTCACAAAGCCTTTAGTCAGTCAGTCAGGGCTCTGCAAATTACAAGGTATGAGACCTTGAGCATGATATCTAACACCTCTTCGACACATTTTTCATTTCTATAATATCAACTTAATGAAAGTATTGAGCTCACAGGTTTATCGTGAAGTTTACGTTATATAACACAGGCAAAGCAGTTAGCATAGTGGCGCATGTATCAAGTTCAGCAGCAAAAGGCGCACAAGTAGTCAGCTGCCACGGTCTTCAGTTCTGCCAAGGAGATGGACAGGCCACTGTGCGAGCAACAGCAGAAGGTCCGAGCCCGAACAGGAGGCTCCGCGATGCTTCCCGTTCCCTGCAAATCATCCACCCACACCAGCATTTTTACCACTTACCTGGTGTCACAGGAGAGCTCTGCGAGTTTCTGCTCAGAGTGAGGAAACATGACTTCAGGAATTCCATTAGCAATCAGGAGATGTCCTATGAGCTTGTAGGAATCACTTGCTCTTTAGGTAATGAGAGGTTAAGGATTCTCACTCATATCGTAACTTATGATAACTTTAAGCTGAAAATTTTAACAGGAAGTGAAGGACTTGAAAGAAAACTAAAATATACCCTGGCAAGTATAATCTAATACCAAAACAAACAAACAAACAAAGAAAAAACCAAAACAATAACAGCAGACACACACAATTGAAGATATTTGCATTTTTAATTGTAAGACTGATGGCTTTTTAGTTATCAGTGAGTTTTATTGTTCTGACCCAGACACCTGTGTTTGACATACTTTGCGAACTATTCAGAGATCCCTAGTAGCAGCTGACGTATTAGAAAACACGAGTTATATTGATAACACCAAATGGGCCCTGCTCAGCTCAGGTCTAAAATGCCTGCTCACCCCTCTTGCTGGAAAACTATCCCCACACACCTTTGTCACGGAGGGTCAGGGCAGCATTTGAGAGGCTGTGCTGCAACCGTCCTCGAAGGAGGTCTGGGAATGGCCGTGAGTATGAAGTGGCAAGTGCCATGTAATGCCACCCAGGCCCTCTAGGTTTGGAATGATTGTCTCGAGCGCCATGATTTAGGAAGTCTGAGCTGACTGTGTCACAGTGACAAAGCACTGACTTAGGAAGTGAGGTATTTCGGAAAAGTACTGAAATGAACAAAGGAGGCGCTTAAAGAATTTGAAAAATCTGTCAGTCGTCTCTGCGAAAGCATCAATAAATCTGCCAGGCAAACAGAATTACTGCAGTACCTTCTCAGATACTCTTCCAAAGCTACATTTTTTTTGTTTTTTATTTTAAATCTTTGTTTAATCACAGTTTGAACATAACTGTCCCAGTAGACATAGGTTGGGGGACATGCGAGGTCATAGTGGTCATTGCTCAGCATGCCTCTATGTAAGACATGAAGAAAGCAACCGCGCATGGGATGCTATATATTTCTTGCAATACTCGCCTCTCCCCATGTAGGTAGGTAGGTATAGCCTTTAGAATATATATATTTGAAGGTTTTCAGAACTAGGATGAAGAATCTATGCTATAAATACGGTGAAAGAGCAAAAATATCATCCAGAATCAGTTTATATCCACCCTCCACCCACCCCAGATGAGACAATTGCAGTAATTGCTTCTCTTGCAAAACATTTTCTAAGTGCCAAGTTATGTAGGGAATGAAGCGTTACCTAGCAATATGGCCAGCTTTCAATTATCCATGACAATGGGAGATGGGGAGAGTAGAGATAATTAAAATTCACAGACTATCCCCAAACTTGAGTTTAATCATTTACATCATTCTCCCTTGCACTAAGCACATTGGAAGCACTACCTAGAGATGATGTCTTTTGATTCAGGTTTCATCTCTTTTCATGTTCCTTGACTTCCAAACAAGGAAAACAAGAGAAAGCCTTATTTCCTCTTTCCATTCTTGGAGCCTGATAAAAAATTTGGATAATAAATGTTCAAAAATATCGAACTGTAAGAATGGAATAAAGTGGTGACAGGAAAGGTATCGTGCATGGAGAGGATCTTTATAATTCCTGAACTGGGAGCTAGGTATGATCCCCACTTATGTTTGCAGGCCACACCAGCCAGCATTCTAAAGTACCTGCAGAGCGCAACTAGCTTTCCTTTTAAAGTTGGTATACTTAAACTAGGCCATTTATTTACACAAATATTTACAATGTGACAGTTTTTGCTTTGCATGTTGGATATTTAGCAGAGAGCAATGTCAATTAGGTTTCTTTCTCCCTTCATGGAGTTTAGATTATAGTTGGAGGAGTCAGATTAAAAGCAAATAAAACCAGAGGAAAAGGGGGGTGGGAGGAGGTAGAAGAAGGCAAAAGGGAGATATACGGTGAAAGAAGGAGACTCGGCTTTGGGTGATGAACACACAGTACAATATACAGATGATATATTATGGAATTGTATACTTGAAACCTATATAATTTTATTAACCAATGTCACCTCAATACATTTTAAAAAGCAACTGAAAAAAAATATTAGTGGACTGTGCCAGTGCTGTGAGGAAAATACAGGAAGATACAAGGCAGTGTAATTTGGGTGGGGACAAACACTAATAAGGCATGGAGAGGAACTCCTCACTCCTGAAGAGGAGACAGACGCTGCCACACAAAGGGGCAGAGAAAGACAATCCCAGGCACAGGGACTTAGTAGAGGACGAATTTTGAGTTGGGAAATGAATATCATGCATGTAAAACCTCAACTCTTAGGGCATTCCTTCAAACTGGGATCAGCTGTGTCCCTGTTCCCCGGCCCCAATGTCATCCTTCTCCCTCAGTCTCAAAGAGGCAGCTTTAAAATGGTAATTCATAGGTCTAAACAAGTGATTCTTCACCATATTTAGGCCATAAACCCATTTGAGACTCTTGACTACTTGTCACACAGACATATACACACACGATCCATCACACACACACACACACACACACACACACACACACACAATCCATTCTTTTTAAAGTAATTCTGGACTTCGATGACAACAGATCATTTTGTCATTGGAAGCTTGGAATACTTTATTTAGTGATTTATTGACTGCCACCTCATAGCTAGGTACTGCTGTAGGTACTAGGGTTAAACACAATGACCTACTTTTTCATGGAGCTTTATCTAGGGCATAATTTTTAGGTGGCTTTACAAATGCCTGTGACCTTGTTCTCTGCAGTCACTGCTTTTCAGGCCAAACATTCCTGTAATTGCCCACTGCCAAGCACCTGCTAACATGTTCATATAATTTCCTCTTTTGCAAAGTAATAGAATAACATAGTATTCTTCTAACTTTGAGCACTTTCCTTGCTATCTTTTTGGGCTGCCAAGAAAGTTGAACCCATCTCTCTAATTCTAGTATTCAAACTGAGAGAGCTGAGTTATAGCCCTTTCTTGAGTTTGCCCAAGTAAGTAATGTCTGCTTTTCATTTCTCTGAGCAGAAACAGGTTCAGCATGGATTCTTGTGGCTGGCCACCAGCTGGTGACTCCAAGTGGTTTCCATGAAATTAATTTTTATTTCCTTTGCCAGTAGTCACATATCTTAACACAAATGAGAGCTGAGGCTTCATCCTAGCACAGAGAAAAGGGATAAAGGATGCTGTAACTCCGAGGATCCTGGGAGTTGATGCTGCAGATGAAGTTCTTCTGTTTCCATAATAGGAGGTAGACCTGACGCCTTGCTTTGAGAATCAGGTGAAAAAGCTCACAGCCCTGCTCTGTTAGTAGGTGAAAGACAGAGGCTAGCAGCTTGCACTGGTGGACAGTGGACGGCTTCCTCAGCAGACACCTCATCTCAACTTCGTCCCAGACATAGAGTGGGCAGCAGAGATTTTTATGAGGACCTCCTTGGAATAAAATTCCATTTATTTGTCTTTCTCCCTATATTCCATCTGTGTGAAAATGGTGAAGGTTTTTGGAGAAAAGACTGGGGTTTTTATGATTGAACAGATCTGATTTTGAGGCTCAGGTACTACAGACATAAATTACTCAAAATGATTGCTACTGATTACGTCCAATTTATCTCATCCTAAAAATTGTATAAGCTAAAATATTACCAACAGTTTTCTAGGTTTGGGCCTGTGTCCTCTCAGGTGATGATTTACCTACCACCAGTAGGTTCAGTATTAGCTTTTCATTTAACCACTTTATAAAGAAATAATTGACATAAAATAAATACATATCTATAAAGAGTATGATTTGATAAGTTCTATTACATGTATGTAACTGTGAAGCCATTACCACAATCAAGATAATGAACATATCCATCATCCCAAAAAGTTCACTTATGCCCCTTTTTGTTCTCTCCCTCCTGTCCAACCACTCATCAGGCAACCACTGATCTACCTGCCTCCTGTCACTACAACTAAAAAAATGGAATAATAAAGTACGTATCCTTTTTTCTACTTTTTTTCACTAAAAAATGATTTTGAGGCACCTCAATGTTGTTTAATTTATCAATAGATTATTCATGTTTACTGAAATATAATTCACATATTGTAAAATTCACCCCATTGAAGTATACAAGTCTTTGACTTTTAAGTATATTCAAAAGATTGTGCAATTGACACAACTATCTAACTCCAGAACAATTTTGTCTCCCCAAAAGGAATCTCATATCCATTATCAGTCATTCCCATTTTCTTCTCTCCCAAGCCCCTGGCAACCACTAATTTACTTCCTATCTCTACGGATTTTCCTATTTTGGACATTTCATGTGAATCAATCAGACAGTATGTGGCTCTTTATATGTGTAACTTCTATCACTTATAATTTTTTTAAGCTTCATCCTTATAACATGTATCAGCTTTTCATTCCTTTTTATGGCTGAATCATATTCCATTATATGGATATATTACATTTTCTGATCCATTCTATTGATGGACACTAGGATTGTTTTAATTTGGGGGCTGTTATGAATAATGCTGCTACAAATATACAGTATAAGTGTTTGCATGAAAATATGCATTCGGTTCTCTTGAGTATATACCTGAGTATTGCAATAGCTAGGTCATATGGTAACTGTGTGTTTAACTTTTGAAGAACTGCCAAACTATTTTCCAGGTGGTTGCACAGTTTCACATTACCGTTAGCACAACATAAGGGTTTCAGATTCTCTACATCCTTGCTAAAATTTGTTATTATCTGTCTTTTTGATTATAGCCATCCTAGGAGATGTGAAGTGGTATCTCATTAATTTCGCATGCATTTCCTTGATGTCTAATGATGTTGAGCAACTTTCTGTGTGCTTATTGGCTATTTATGTATTCTTAGGAAAATATATATACAAATCATTTGTCCACATTTTAAATTGAGGTTTCTTTTTTTATTTTGGAGCTTGTTATATATTCTATATTCAGGGCCATTATCAGATACATGATTAGCAAGTATTTCTGTTTTGTGGATTGTCCTTTCACTTTCTTTTAAAAATATTTTTAAGAAGTTCTTATTTGTTGATATGAGAGAGAGAGAGAGCGAGAGAGCGAGAGAGCGAGAGATAGATTCATTGTTCCACTCATTCATGCATTCTTTGGTTGACTCTTGTATGTGTACTGACCGGGGATCAAACCCACACCTTTGGTGTATGGAGCCGACTATCTAACCAACTGAGCCACCCAGCCAGGGCTCACTTTCTTTATAGTATCCTCTGAAGCAATAATATTTTAAAATTTGACGAAGTCCAATTTATTTTTCCCCCTTGGTTGCTTGTGCTTTAGGTGCAGTCTAAGAAAACACTGCCTAATTCTCAGTCACAAACATTTACACTTATTTTCTCCTAAGGGTTTTAACATTTTATGTCTCACATTTAGGTTTTTGATTGATTCTGAATTGATTTTGGATGTGTGGGGAGGAAGACACTCAACCTAATTCATTTGCATGTAGATATGCAGTTGTCTCAGCACCGTTTGTTGAAAAGACTATTCTTTCCCCCTTGATTTGTCTTTTCAAAAATCATTTAACTATAAATGTAAGCGTTTATTCCTGGAATCTCAGTTCTAGTTCATTGATCTATATGCCTGTTCTTATCAAAACCAGTCCCCTAGCTTTGATTGTAGAGAATAAACATGGAATTATGACCGATCGGTAAAGTAGGAAAAACAAATAGCATAATAGGAAAGGTATTGCGCAAATTAATGGCTATTTCAGAGTACACATATACATTCTTCTTGAGCAAATATTAATAAAATTGTTGGCTGAGAGTCAGGAAAAGGAAAGTTATGAGAAAGTGTCTTAAGTCTAGTTCTATTCACTATTTTATTTCATTATAAAATTCCATCTTTTCATGTCAAGTGTAATATGCTTCAAAAACAGACATGTGGGATATCAATGTCATCTATGGGCCCTTAACTTTTCCACGGGGATTTCTAGCTAAACACCTTAGTCACAATCCAGTGGACAAGCACAGAGATATTTTCACCATTGGAATTAATAAGCTCTTCAGACATAATGAGTTGTATTTTATTTCCACATCCTACAAATAAAAATAAAGTTATGATGAAAAAACATTAATTGGTTTATGGTAGTGTTGTGTTGGGGAGGACATGACAGTGGATGGCAGGAGGAAGCTGCATCTGATTTTTTGTGTATGTTCTCAACTATTTTTTTTAAATTTTGAAATAGAGCATGATAATTAGGTTCATGGGAGCTAGCTAAGATGGGCAGCCAGTTCGCAGGTGTGGGGAACTTCTCAGTCAACCCCGTCCAGCGGTGCGGATGCCAAAGCGAGCACCTGGCTGTGCCTAGGAGTTGCTTCGTCTGCCAAAATCATTGCTGGGGAACAATCGGCAGAACGAACAGCAATCTAAAGATTGAACACAACTGAATGGCGAATGGAAAGAGGACCCTGAGGATAAAAAAATCCAAGGCTGGGAGCTAAAAGGTTGGAGCAAATGCTGTTTCAATGCAGCTAGCAAAATAACTTTTCAGATTATCGTTGTTAAGGGTTTTTAGGTTCATTAAGACAGGAGAATCATTGATACTTTATGAAAACAACATTCTAAACACTTGTGTATAATATTAAGTAGGAAAAAAATTTTAAAGATCATTTAGACTAAGTGGATTGTCTGATACTTGAATATCCTTACGGCCAAAGCTAAACTAAGCATGGGTGTGCAGAGGTGAATATACAGTGAGAACCCATAATGGTGATGAACCATTGGATCGTAGCACATGTCTGATAAGTCATAATAATAAATGTGTTACAGTAATATGCACATTTTCTTATAAAGGGCAAGTACAGGAAGCAAAGGTAAAGTAGTGTAGGTACAACGCCAAACAGGGCCTTGCACAGGTTCAGCTCCCTTAAACTTAATTATCATGTGAAAGAGAATATCATTTATGAAGGACAGAGAATTTCAGGTAGAAAGCAGGGGGCAGACTATAGTGTGGTATATTCAGGAAACTGTATGGAAATATTCCATTTATGGGTATATCACTTGTATGTAGTTTCTTTAAGCCCTGACTTTCTTCTGCAAGTTTTTCTTACATGACCTGAATAGGGGCAGATTTCCAGAATTTCTCCTGTGTAGCCATATTTAGACCACTCCCTAGTATTATACTGCTCAGTTTATAAAATTATACTTAGTAACTATGGTAGATGGTATTAATTATTAAAAATTCGTCCTTCGCCCTCTGCCCTTGCAGTGGTTCACTGTGAGTGGAATATACTTCTCCATCCCATTTATATTTGGCTTGACCTTGTGACTTGTACCGGCCAATGGACTTTGGAAGGAAACGATAGGATGCCATTTCTGAGCTATGTCCTTAAGAAGCAAGTTGCCCCTCAGTTCTCTCAGGCTCCTCTGATCCACCATGGGATAAAAAATCTACCAGACCATGAGTGTAAATTAAAATGTTTGTTGTTGTGAGCCACTGAGATTTGGGAGTTGTGCTTTTTATATAACAGTATTATAACAAAAGCTAATAAAGCAACCATGTTTATTGTACAAAGTACTGCAAACTATTGTTGCTTCAAGCAATGAGTGTGAATTTGAGTTTTTAAAGCAACCAAATACTATAAAGGGAGAAGTATACTTATAGAATTAAAAACTAAAAAAATGAAAACATTTAAAAGGTGGAATAAACATTAGAAAATAAGGTTATGCTGTAGTCTTATGGGATAGACTCTTTCAATGGCAATATCAAGGTACTAAAGAAGATTAAAATTAAAAAGGTGATAAATAACATTAACAGGATAACAGACCCACATTATACTGGGCTTTGTAATAAAATCTTTGTGGTGAGATATGGTGTAAGCCTAATTAAAATACTTTTCCTAGCTCTATTGTATAAATTTTAACTGCTCTTTACCCTCAACAGTGTCCACATTCCTGCTCTATTTTATTTTCCTTAGTATATATCACTACCTAGCATACTTTAAATAAATAAATTCTTAAATATCTTGTTCACTTTCTACCTAGAATGTGAGTTTTATGAAGTCAGGGTTTGACCTGTTTTGTTTGCAGCTGCGTTTCCATCATCTATAGAGTGACCTAGCACATCATAGTCACTGAATAAATATTTATTAAAAAAGAATAAACAACTCGAGCAAAAGGAAGGAATAGCTAGACAAGATACAGTTCACCTGCTTAAAGAAATAATTACAAAGAAATACATTCCTCAGTAGGAGGAACTGGAAAACTAATGACTCTCGTGTACCTTCTCTTCGTCCATTTACCAACACTGCATAACCTCTGCGTCTTCAGTGTGTGCGTGCATGTGCACATGTTGGCCATGTGTGGTCCTACCGTGGATGGCCTTCCTCCACACAAGCAGTAAAGACGGTCACTGACAGCTCCAAAAATATGTCATCTCATAGCTTCTTGAGGGGGAGAGAATGCTTCTTTCCTCCTGGATATTTTACATTGGTCCCCAGACAGGAATGTGTTTTGGGTTATTTTCTCACCCTGTGTAAGAATTATGAAAGTGTGGAGGACAGACAATATGACCGGAAGGCCTAGAACACATTCCCATGAGTGAGGTTGCCACGAGGAGGTGAATGTGTCTGCTTAGTGGTATAAAGACTGAAGCTGCAGCAAATGAATTAGGGGAGGGGTAGTTCTGTTAGTGAAAGGGGGTTGGTTGGGCAGCAGATATGGCGAATGTACATTATGGGCTCAGCTCTACTTAGAGACAAAGGGAGATCTGCATCCTATATCATGGTTAACTAATATTAATGAATAAATATGCTGTGGATTTTTTTTTTGTTTTGTTTTGTTTTTTTGCCGAACTTGTATGTGGCCCTGGATTCTGTCTTACTGAGCCTTGATATAGCCATAGAGTTCATTTCTGTATAGACTTTCATACAGCTCTACAAATTGATTGATTTTGGACTTTTGTATGAAACCTATTTTGTATTAGGTTTTAAGTGCTTGCAGGCTGCTAGAAAAACTTACAATAAAAAGTGTGAAAATAAATTGTGTGTCATGGCTAATAGATCTGTCACGTAAGAGGCAGTTCCCCCCTAGCCCAAGTAATGGGGAAGTGGAAAATGTACCAGGTAGGAAGCTGATCTTCACAGTAAGCACAAGGAGTCAAACTTCTAATAACATAGAAAGAGAGCAAGAGGCATCACAGTGGCCACTCGCTAGCCACAACTTAACTAAGAATACCTATTCAGACGAAAATCTAGAGATGTAAGAGTGGCCATGATAAATTCAAGGTGAAATCAAGGAAATCGGGAACCCACAGAAGAGAAGGAATTGGAGAGTCAGTAGACAGATGCTCATGAAGTTGCTCTTGCACATTCCGATTTCTTTAGCAGAAACTGCCACTCAGGGCTATTGAGGGTGGCTGAGTCAGACCGAGACTTACCTTCTGTCCATTGGTCCCGGTCAATATTTAGGTAGCATCTTCATCCTATAACCCCAGTTCAAACAACTTTTTCTACTCTTCAACTCTCTGAATGCCCACTATATATTTGCTTGATGGATTTGATTGAATTGATAATAATTTTGGATGACAGCCAAGGCTGTGTCCAATGCCCCACCCCTAGTCACCACAATTCCCATTTGATACGTATTCATTGCTTGACCCTTTTCCTTAGGAGTTTTTCCACAAGCCCTGTTTCCAAGCTCCCAAAGGCCTACTTAAGAAGTTGGTTCCTTTTCATTTTGGCCCACCACAATGACTGTACTCAATATCAAGGAACTTTCATTAAACATTAATTACCCATAATACCTAGTCAATTTAAATTTAACAATATTTAAATAACGTCATCCTTTATAAAGTTAGAGCATGTTACTTTTTCCAAGTGGTAAACAAAAGTGGACATAATCTGGACAAAAATAATTGTTCTAAAGAGCTTTGAGGTTTATACTGCGACCCACATTAATAGAAGTGTTTTTCATCTATTGAAATCAGCTGAACTGTTTCAAAACATCAGTTTGTGAGGCTCTATTTGGCCATATCTTTTTATATTTCATGTCGAACACCACATAATAGATACTGTGATTGGACACTAATACATTAACATGCATCAGTTAGTTAATAAACTTTTATGGAATGAATCATTAATTTCTTCAAAATAGATGATTTTTATAGCTGTATTCCACTTAGGGGGCAGGACTTTCTCTTGGTTTGCAGGTTTTCTCTCTCATTAGTTATTTAAAAAATAAAAATTAAAATAAATAAAATCAATAGCACAGTGTTCTTTCTCTTTTTACACTCCTGAAGCAAGGGAATCTGAGTTAAACATTTTTTTCCTCTGGCACTGAGTATAGATAAGTTTAAAGTTGAGTCACCTTTGGCTCATATCCTTGCCTGAGGGCTGTAACTAATCTAGATTCTATGGTCATTTGAGAGAAATCTCTGCTTGGTCAGTTTAGCACGAAGGCTGTGGGATGCAGGCAATTTTGTTCACTGTTTTTCACACCAGTTAATGGTGTAAAGTGGGTAGTCCTGTTGTCCCACCAGTGCACTAAGTGTGCTCATATACCTTGACCTTACATTGATGATACTGTAGGGTTGTGGTCAGTGTTTGCTCCAAATCTAATTTTTTTTAAATTTTTATTTATTTATTTTTTTAGCAAAACTTGACAGTTATTCCCATATGCTTTGCACTCAGAATCTAATACCTACCCTGTCAAGATCATTGTTAGCAGGTCCTGTTTTTGCTTTTGTTTTACTTTTTCTCTTTTTCTTTAGATTCCCAGAAAGAATATTCTACAGATATCAAGAAGCTCATACTTTTTATTGGAAGTTCAAAGGACCAAGATTTCACTCCAAAACTATTACATGGTAAGAGATAAGAAGAGCTATCCTGAAATTTTCAGGAAATTTCTTTGCTATGTTGATTTGTTCTATGTACATATAGATAAGATCTGGCATAAAACTTAATATAAACATAAATAAGGGTGAGTTTGAGATAACATGAATTAATGGAAGTGCACTGTCCATAATATTGGGTACTGATATTTAGGATAGCTATATGCATTTTTGAGTTGTGAACAGTAATATTTTTACATTGCTGACATTCTTAACTGGCATAAAATATCTGTATTTTACTTTTTCTTGAGAAAACTTTGCCTGAATGAGTATTCCCTGGCTGTTTGTTTATGTAAATACCAGGGAACTTACCTTTACATTTGAGTATGATTATTTTTGTCACCACTTTTACTGAAATCAGAATAGAAAACAAAGAGGTTGCACCCCTATACTGTATTCTCTTTTTGATATAAATGCATTTTCAGGTTTTAGATACATCTCAGGGTGAACGTACTCAAATGCAGCAGTTGTTTATGTTTATATTTAGTGGGAAACACATATCTGAAAATTTGATAGAGGCTATGTGGAGCTTCTTTCTTGAAAAACACACATTACTGTGTATGGAAAATTTAGCATACATTGTACAGGGGTTTATGGATAATCCAGGAGCTCACTCATACCTATCAGTTTTAGAGCCCTTGATTGGAGAGAAACAATCACTATGTACTATGAGAGTGGTTTTTGCAGTGAAAAGAACCATTTTTTTTGTGACTTTCATAACCATCTAAAAAACAGCATTTGGTTATCTGTGCCTTCTTCTATGTAATATATCTGGAAAATAGAAAGAGTGATGACCTAGAATAAATGTATTGCAATAATTATAGATTTAAGCCTGGGATGGGATCAAATGTAGTGTTTTGCAGTATTTGATATTCTTTACTAGATTGTGGGAACTTAGGGTTTTTGTAAAAATGAAGAACGCTCTGGTTGAAGACTTGCTTATTTCTTATGTGACTTTCGCTAATACCCGCATAAGAAAGGGTTCTCAAATGATCAGATAATGTTTAGAAAGTGACATTATATGTATGACATTATATAATATGTAGCATATTATATAATTATATATAATAATACATATATAACACTTGTATGTAATATATAATATTGATATATATATATACAGTATATGAGCGATCTATCTTATCTATGTATTTATATAGATAGTTATCTACATCTATCCACAGAGAGAGAAAACTGTTATTTAAAATCTTTCTACATAGTTCTCCAAAAAGGGAGGCAAACACACCTAATCCAGGAAATTGAGGGATTTTTTATGTTCTTCTGTTATGGCAGTAAGGAAATATTTTATTGGCAGTTCTTCCCACCAGAAGAATATCAAAACATTAAATGCATACGAAATGACATGCAGCAAGCCAATTTCATATATTGCCTCTACTCTTCCACAGATGAGCACCCAGGCTTCCTCATTTGCATCTTTCCCAAACAAAACCTTTCCAGCCTCAGTCTGGTGGAAATGGTTGTAGGAAGGTATGGCTGTAATGAGGCAGAGCCATATGTAGGAACCTTTTCTCTTACAGCCTTTTTCACTTACTATCCCCGGGCTTTGTCTGGTGCATCTGGTTGAGGGGGAAGTTAACTCAGGAGTTTGCAGTAAAGCTGAATTTGTCCTTGTAGAAATGAGAGCAATCACATTTATTTTTATTTGGAGCATTTTCTTATGGGAAAAAAGTTATCATATTGTTCTTCCTTTTGATAAAGTTATATAAGGTCATATTAGTTTATATCTATTTTTTTTGTTGTTGGACTGAGCTGCTCCCCAAATCACCCAGTGTTTATTTGAGGAATGAAACCTTAAATGGCTTCTGAATCCAGTTGTCCCTTCTTCTCTTTCCTTTGACATGATATCCTCACAATGGAGGAACCACTTGAGGTTCAGCTCTCTCTTCATTCCATGACAAGTTCTAGACCCAATCCTGATATCACTGGTAGGTAAGGAGGTACAGCTCTGGAGATCTGAGTGTTTACTGAGCTCCGTTTATGAGGCACTATATGAGGTATTTTAAATATGCTTTCTTACTTAATCTTTAACATCTTCCTACAGAGTAAGAATGCTAGCAGTAGTTTTTAGGTGAGAAAGCTGAAGTTCAGAAATGCAAAGCAATTATTCCAAGGTTACTCAAATAAGAAGTTGCAAAGACAGAATTTGGACTTGGGTTTTCAAGTCTTTTACTTCCCAAAGGCAACCCTCAGAGGACTTAGAGTCAAAGTAACATGGCTGCAGGTTGAGCTCTGACCTTGGGACCTAGTTCTGTAATCTGAGTTTTTGCCTCATCTCTGAGACAAAGCTACCATATTTTATCCTATTCCTGATAAAGCAAGTGCTTGAACACTTGTCTCAGTAACATACCTGTATTTTATAATGCCTTTCCCCGGTTTTAGAATTATTCTTCCACGTGAACTTAACTGAAAGGTGAGCTCTCTATCATCTATCTGCCTTCCTGCTGGTGCGGGTCTCTCAGTAGTATTCAGTCGTAAGCTTTCTGTTGCTAGGATACCAGGTTCTCTCGCTGGACACGCTCAATTTTAATAATTAACCTACATTACTTTATTCTTTCTGCCACAGCATCCTGTGGCACGACAGGATTCTCAGTTATCTGACTATGCTGATGTGCATAAGATGATAGAGATTTCTTGTTTATATAACCAATGGGATAAACTATGGGGGTGGGCAGGAGAATTTGGGAAAAAGACTTCACACCCCCTTCGCTGTTTGAGATTGAATATTAGTTTTAAATGCCTGAATTTCTGCTTATATCGGGTTAGTTTGAGTACAAAAGTTGACTGATATTACTAGGGTAGTGCTCAGTATACATTTATTAAATTAAATAGTCATACTCAAGGTGACCGCTAGATTTCATTCAGATCAACCTGTATCAGTCAGTAGTGGCTGCCTGTTTTGCTGGATTTCAAAGGAATTAAAGCCTCTTCAAGCTCTATGGGGAAAATAATAGTCACGATTAATATACGATTTGACCATAGGAACAGAAATGGAAGGGGTGACAATATATGACCTTGAATTTGCTCAGTCACCACAGTGGTGAAGTAGACTCGTTTTCATTGCTTTGTGTGCAATTTCTTCCCTTTTAGTGCACTGACATGGTCACAGCCTCTAACTTTCCGATTTTTACTCTTACTCTGTTTAATTCACATGTGTCCATTGATCCAGTTATAGCACTAACTGAGAATTCTGAGATATTTTGTCTACACAGAGTAAAATCCTATTTCATCTATATCATATTCAACCATCAAACAAACCATTTAGTGCTTGATTATCGGAACCAATGCATATGGCAAAGAACCGGCCAGAATCACAGCACAGATGCCATGCCCTTGACTCTGACTGTACAAAACAGTTCGTATTTCTTATGCATAAGGCCCTCCTTGTTCCAAATGCAACCTAGTTTCAGCTTTATCTCCCCATCATTCCTTATTCATATGTTAAGTAGGAAACAAATTTAATTTGCTGCTTCCAGAACCTGCCTTTTTATTTATTTATTTTTGGTCAGAACCTTTCTAAGGGCTACTCTCTAAGCTGGATCCAAATCAGGTCATTGTTATGGGCTTATTCCTATGTTGGGTCCATTCACTCTCAGGCAAATGGCATCTTTGTTGTAACCTCTGTTGGTTCTTTACTCTCTTTGGACTGTAGAGTTGGATATATATATATATTTTTTGGTTCTATTACGAGCCTTACTAATCTATGAATGCATGTTGATTATTTAACTTCTCTTAACCTCTATAAAATTATTTTTTAAATGGCTATAATAATAACTATCACAGAGATTTTTCATAAGTGATGGCTGAGCTAATGCACATAATGTACATGGTCCAGAGCAAACACTCGTTACTGACTTATAAGTGCAAATTTTATTAGTAAGTCAGTTGAGCCTAAGGAGACTGAAATTTCTTAAATGCAGCTGACTAAAAAGCCAAAAGGTGGAAAACTTCAGGCATATACAGTGACACATACTTGATACAATCAATTTATTTTATGTATTCAACTTTTGGGATATTTATTAATGAAACCAGTAAAACCAACATCCAAGTCTTCATGTAACTAATTCTCTCACAGGCTTTATTATTTTCCCTGCAATATGTAACATTTAGTTCATAAGGTTTTATACTGTTTTCTAGGTCTCAACTCAGCATCTGAAAATGACATTTTTTTCGGCACCTTCTTTGTGCCAAGCGCTCTCTGCTAGGCATCCCTCATGGGCCAACTCTATTTCCCATAACTACTTTTACAAAAGAGGTTTTATTACCTTCACAATGCAGTGGTGGAAACCAACTTGCAGAGTTGTCAAAGTTAGTGAGTCGCAGTTCGGGAAAGGTTTCAGATGGTTTTGGCTTGGTTTAAAATCTCGCATTCACTACATTAAACCATTTTAAGCTAGAGGCCTTTCAGTGAGACAGCTCTACCATGATGTCACTCATTAATAAAACTGGCCCCCATATGATCATTACGAGAAAATCATTTTGAAGCATAGCAAGCTGTGCTTCAACATATTAACTCTCCTATCACATTCTCATTAGCAATAATTATTGTCCTTATTGATTGACCTGAGTCCATCAAGACACGTTACAGGAGCTCAGCTCTTGTGTCTGAGTCCAGATTATGGCTGTACCTCAAGCAAGTGACTGGGCTGAGCCCAAAATAAAATAATCTTCTGCTTTAATAAATGCTAAATTAACTTAGAATAGACTTAAAACAGGCAACAATACTCTAAGACAAACATACAACATGAACAAAGGGACAAAATACCCTCAACATTAACTTAAATTACTGTAATATTTTTGGAAAACAAATTTAAATTGTCATGTTTGGGTAGACATTGTCCTCGTTTCACAGGAAGAAGCTGATGTAGCACACAAACATTGTAAATCAAGGTTTTCCATTAATTTAGTGTACGTATATATGGGTGTGTGTGTGTGTGTGTGTGTTTATTTAGCCAACAATCTGTTTCATTTTTTCCATAAAATAAACAACACATTTTTCATTTTCACCAATAACTTTATTGATTTGGATATTTTGAGTGTGCCGGCTATTTCCCACTGTTGGCTTCTAGTGGGGAGAGGCCAGGGGTGCTGCTAAACATCTTTCAGTGCATAAGACAGGTTCACAGCAAAGAATTATTTGACCAAAATGTCAATACTACCAAGAAACTTCACAAACCACTTTTGACACATTCAATCAGTCACAACACCTTCTCCATACACTGCACAAATAGTTTTTTTGTGTTTCAGTTGCATTTTTACCTTTCTTGACATTAAATAAAGCATAATACACTGAAAATATGTATCTTCTATCATCTTCAATAATAAAATGGCTGCACAAAAATTCACCAATTTTTATAAGTTTTTAAAAAAATGCACACTGGTTTGATAGTTAAAACAATACAATCTAACAAATTTGTTTGAATGAAGTTAAAGACAACTGAGCATTACTAGAGCCATCATACAGAAAAAAATAAACAAACTTTTTGGCCAACCCAATCCCTGTTTTTAAGTTAAACATATGTCATATGCGTGTGGATATATGTATACATACACATCTTCACTTTCTCTCTTAAACGTCTCTTAGTTTTTATTTGAAGCACTAGTTTCACTCAATTATCTTCCAATTTATACTTGAGAGAATTAATCTATGATTGGAGAACAACAATCATAATTATTCAAACAGCTTTGAACAACCAATGCATTGGAATTGAAAATTGACAAAGTTAAAAGGAGCTTTAATAATTATAATTAGGAGGAAGGAATGGTATCAGCAGATGCCGCACTAACAGAATTCAAACCGGTCCAATTATTGGTGGTGCATTACATCTGTAAGCAAATTACATAGCTTGTTGCAAGAAATTTGGAAAGTTGCTCAGAGTAAATTCATTATTCATTTGGCTTTTCTGGGATGAACATCAGGTTAGAAAAGCTGACTCTGCTACATGGAAGATAACCTCTTTATTTTTTGCCAGTTATAGATAATTTCTCATAATTGAAATATAATTAATAACATGCTATTTAACTGGTTGCTGTGAGGAGGAAATACTTTGAAATTCAAAGCACTGTCTTAGTTAACAAGTTGTTGATGCCTGCGTATTGGGCCTTATTTTTCCCCTTCCAGTATATTTTAACACAAAAGATGAAGTTATCACCTTCTTTCAAATCCTTAAACTTAAAAAGGAACCAAAAACCTACCAGTTATGATTAATATCCTCAATTACTTCAGTCTTTACACTATTACTTTACCTTTAGAGAAACTCTTAAAGGTAAGTCTCAGTTGGATTTAATTAGTGATAATAATACTTAAAACTTCCTTAGTTTTAAATAATACTTTAATATTGTTTAATCTTCACAACCCTGTAAAATAATTACTTTATTAATTTCACTTTAAAGATGAAGATATTAAAGGTTAGAGAAATTGGGTGCTTTTCACAATTGAAAAACTGAAAATGAATACTTAAACACTGCTGTTCATAATCTTTCAGCTGTATGCTTTTCTTGAAGCGCCTCACGATAACAACATGAAAAAGCTAATGTCTTATATAGATAAATATATGTCTAATACAACTGACATTCATTCAATACCTCAGTTGTGCCAAGCGTAAGAAGAACAAAGAATACAATGGCTGAAAGAGCACAGACTAATATAATATAGGAGCGATACCACATATCCAAATATAACTGTAGTCATGAATGACAAATAAAAGACGCAGAAACAGCACAGTGAGATTTCAGATGTGAGGGCTAATACTGCCAAGCGTTTAAGCTGTAATAAAAAAGGAAAACTCAGAGGTAGTGTGTTGTAAAGTGCCTCTTCAAAATGTTGCCTTTCATACCAGAGGCGGGCTTAACGGCGGGCTCACCGGGCCCGCGCCCTGGGCCCCGACTTCTGAAGGGCCCCGCAAAACCCAACTTTACACTTTTTTCTAATGCCACCAAGTTTGGCTTCATATGTGCAATACATATATTATATCCAAATTTTATTGGAAATAAACAGTAGTACATAATATTTTTTATTTATTTAAAAATATGGTTAGCATGTGTTTTTATTTTCCCTGTCTCTCTCTCTCTTTTTTAAGGGGCCCAATATTTTCTTCCGCTCCTGGGGCCTCAGCCGACCTTAATAGTCTAAGGTTTTTCTTATGTTTTGTTGTTATTGTTAAACAAAGCACTCGGTTTTCTTCCCAGGATAGCGCCATCTGGTTGCTACTCTCATTACCAAATATACTGATTACATATGTTGAAGGCAACCCAACTATGAATAAAATTTATGCTAGGAACTGTCCTGAATCTGCAGCGATTACATTAAGGAGAAACGCTCAGCCTTTATTTCTTGCAGCGCAAGAACCGGCCGGGCAAGGTTAACGTTGAGTTTGCGGCACCCCCTTCACAGAGAGAGGAGCAGGAGGTGGTGATTGTCTGTCTTGTTAGATGTTTCTCTGTTTCCTGTGCATTTGCCTTTTCCTTGTTAATTTCAGCCTTGGAAAAATGAGCGTCTTAACTCTAGAAAAGAGCACATCCCTTCAGTTTTATCCCAGGCTACGTACAGTGAGGCTTAGGAGCTCGATACCTGTGCCTATTCCGTGGGCACCGCCTGGAAGAGGAGTCTCTGACCAACCTCTCGCCAGACTTGTGGAAGGAGTCCAGAGAACCTGAGTCTCGCAAGCTCCTGGCCATGTACCATTTAAAAATCATAGCTGGAAGAGAGAAAAAATAGTGCCGGAGAGGGCGAGATGACAACTCTCGCGAGCCTGTGTTCATGATACAGTCTTTCCTATAAGGCAGCCGGGCAACTGCTCGGCCAGCTGCCCGCTGAGCAGCCCGGCACCGAGGAGTAGACAAGAGTCACACAGAGTCACTATGCTGCTCACTCAGCCTTCATTGAATTCAGGTTCGCCCAAAGTAGAACATCAACATACATTAATATCCTACTCACACTGTAACGATCTAGGAGAAATATCTCTCTCTCACACACACACACACACACACACACACACACACACACACACGCGCGCGCGCAGAGCAATCAATGGGGAGTAACGAATCTGAGTCCCAGAGTCTCAGCCTGCGGGTCTGGGAGACAACATGGTGGGCAAGGGAGTCTTCAGCACCTTGCAAGGAAGGGTCTCCGGAGCCAGGTGGGCAGCAGGGCAGATGAAGTCCTCTATTCAGCAGGGCAGAGCCTCTGGCAGCTGATGCCATGGGAGATCAGCATGGCATGGAGCAACACTCTGCTGTGTGGAGCTCGGCTGTGTCAGCGGTGGCCTGGAGCCTGCCTCACTTATACCTTGAAAGTGGTGTACTCCACCCTCCTGGGTCTCTTGATAAGTGTCTTGGCACCAGATGGCAAGTGGGGAATTTGCCCAGGAGTCTATCTGTGGGTGGTCTCACTCTGTAGCTATGGCTGCTCTTGTCACATGTGCAGATGTCTTAGGTGTGTCTCCTTGCCAGCTGTGTCTACTCTGACTTAGGTAGTTTCCCTCTTGAACCAAAGTGTGGAGGCTGACTTGCAGCCATCTTGGTTGACATGAGTGACTCCATTTTGTTTTGTATACTTTATGCTATCTCGATTGGACCAATGCCATTTTATTGGTCTTGCTGTACAGCCCCAGATCCTGTCATCAAACAGTAGTATGATGGGTTAAAGTGGTCACCGAGTCTTTGCAGCTTCTTTCATCAAGAGTTGAAGTTTCTTTTCCCACTGAAATTTGCAGAAAGTATATCTTAGGTGTTCTCACCACATGCACACACATACACACACAGGAAGGTAACTATATGAGGTAATAGATGTATTAATTAGATTGATTGTGGTATTCATTTTACAATGTATATCCATCATGTTGTACACCTTAAATATATACAATATATTGTGTATTTGTCAATTGTACCTCATTAAAGCTGGGAAAAAAGTGAATGATAGAAGTGGCCTATGAGCTCCTGTGATTGGACCCCAGAGGCCATGCTCTGAACTACCACACTGTACTGCCTTTCTGCAAAGTAGCCTAAGAATGTTAGAGGGAATTTTCTTCATTTAGAATGCCATTTGAGAAGGCCTCATGAAGACTTCTGAGCAGACAGAGGACACAACGGTCGTATTGTAGTATAGTCATGCTGCATATGAGAAAATTAGAGGGACATTTTTCACTAAATCTCTGATGTAATTGCATTGCTACTTAAATTGCAATGTGAAAATGAAAGAGCATTTTTTTACCCATTAAAATCAAACCAAAAATTGATGTGGAAAGAAGGATTACTTTTCACTGAGTGGCAAGATTTAGTAATTACATAATTTGTGTTGTGAACCTATTAATCAATTACATGTATAAAAGATTTACATCACTTATTCTTTTTTTTCTCCAAATAATTTTAACCATTGTACAATTGAAATCCCATAGCAATATTTAGTTGTGTATGCTTATTTTCAAATGTCAAGAGAACTTTAAAAATAACTCAGATGTACCATGATAGAAAATTAATAGAACCCATATTGTGATCCTGGAGTCCTGATTGATTTTTAGTGTCTTTGTTTTTTCATTTACCACAGAGGAAGAGCCTGCCATCACCTTGAAATTAATAATGTTCAACCCTATTAAATCAAACTTAGAAAGTGATGGATTCTGAATGTTGTGCTAGTACCATTTATGACTAAAACCTGATAATTTATTTCCTTTGAAGTTAGCTTATAATAACCTCAAATTTACATTTATTTAAGCAGTCATTTGATATGAATTTTTTTTTTTTGTTTTCCTTTTTGGCCTCTAGACTATAAAATTAACTCTTATAATTTTACCTGAAATATAAAAATCCAATTATAGTCTTTCTGTTTCTACAATTTTGAACTTGCTGAGTTCAAGATTAATGAATTTATTTCATGTTTTCATTAACTGTGGGTGGAAAGAGGAAAGGGAAACAATGTTTTTGTGATTAAAATCTAGTCCCAGTTATGTATGCCTTTATTGGAGATGTTCTCAAAATCTCTTGTTGTTCTAAAATCAAATAACAATAATAAAAAAAATTCTGAAAATGAATAAAGTCTTTGAAGAGAATAGTTCTATGTTTGAATATATTTAGATATAAAAATGTAATAACAACAGCAAACATTTATTGAATGCTTGCTGTGTGCCAGGCATAGTTCAAAACACGTGATATATTCCATCTGATCCAGTTGTTTAGCAACCCACTCTAGCGATGATGGGCATTGGAAATCTACTCTAGATCCTTACTCTTGGGATTTACCCCTATTTACCATCCTGAAGGAAGAGAGTATTTTAGCTGTAATGGCCTTTACAATCTTAATTTGATCCACAAGCACTGGCAAAGAAAAGACATGCGGAGAACCTGTAAGGAGGAGAAGAGACTAGGTTTTTAGTAGAAAATCCTCCTCTCTAGGACCCAGGGTCTTCATGCATGGGCACTGGATTTAAAAGCACTGTGTGTTTAATTCCATTCTTTTTTGTCTTTACTCATAAGCTTTTGTAAAGAAAAATGCAGTCATAAAGATGAAAACAACATGCTCTGGTTATAGTAGTGAAAAATTAGAAATGATTTTAAATGGAGGAGTTGCCATATATTTAAAATTAAAGAAACATTAATTAGATAAGGAGACTCCTTATATTATCTAAACATATTTACAATAAATATTATGGGGGAAGTCTAAAATGTAAGCTGACTATGAACATTGAACTATATAAAATTACTTTTGTATGACATGAAGGGAGGGTAACATGGAAAATTAGAGTCGTTTCTTTCAAGGACTTTGGGTAAATTTATTATTTTTGAGAATTTGCATACAAGTATAAAAATAAAATAGGAAGAATGATTTCAACAATTGATAGTAACATCCTGTGCATCCATTTCCTCATCTGCATGTCTACAAAAAGTAAAGCAAATGATTTGTAATCGAGTGTAATTTTGAATGAAAAATACATAGTGATATCATTCATTTAAATCTAAAGTTATTTTTTTTAAAGTGTCGCTTACAATAGCTCATCAGTCAAAGAAAGCATCCTCAGAACCTCCATGGTGGTTAGCGCTGTGTGGAACAATGGCTGTTTCCTTAGAATATTTTGTAGCCTAACTTGAGATTTGTACTCCTCAGGGTATAATATAATCCAGACCATCCTATTTCCTAGTAAAAATTCCTGTTCAATCAGAATTGCTCTAGGATATAGTACATGATTTCCCTAGTCAATCCAGAACTTTCCATCTTCGTTAGTTGTAGCACTTTGTGATTTCCCCTATAATTGTAGAGTTACACCACATACATTAAAAGGGACCTATAGTTTATGAAAAAGTGAGATATTCCTCTAGCCCAGTGATTTTCAACCTGTGTGCTGCAAGAATTTTTCAAATGTGAAATACTCACTATTTAGTCAGGGACACTGACTTCTTTTCCCTTAGAGTGTCAAATTAAAAAAAAAAAAATGAGCCAACACAACAATAGCTGCCCAGTGTGAATGGATTAAAATTATACCTATTTTTGTCAGATCAGTAAAAAAATATGTATATATATTTGACGTGTCTCAGAATTTTAGTGATTTTCATATGTGCCATGAGATAATAAGGTTGAAAATTGCTGCTCTAGAAAAACAAACTAGAACAAACATCAGTATTCTGGCACAACTCTGAGGCAAATGAATATTTATTTAAAATAAAAGGAAGAAAACCACTGCAATGTGCTGTTCAAACATCACCTTAGGGAGTGGCTCATTTGGGACGGTAGACTGCCAGTGAGCCCTGACACCCCCCCCACGTCCCCACCCCCCCACCCCCGCCCACGGTGGTTATGGCTCATCTGGGAATCAACAGAGGCTTTAAAAAGCCACAGACACGGAGTACCTTATACATCTGCAGTTGCAAAAATGGTGCCAGAATATTTGAGCCTTCAGCAAATTTACTGTCTATTCCACAAGGTGGGGTTGTTTGAATATGAAAGAAAAGAACAAGAGGCTCAAAATGAGACATGCTCTTACCTTATTTCCAGTATCAGGAAATAGTATTATTATTTTTCCATCAAAGAGGAGGAAAAGACAGAATTTTGTGAAAAGATGAGAGGAAAGTTCTTGGTGCACTTTGTTCTTTTATCCTAAAAAAAATTTTAAACAAATTTGAAGTTAAGAAGTTTCTGTTGCTTATTCGATAATTAACATGACTAATTACATAATTTGTTAATTCAACAAATATTTATCGATTATCTCATCTGTGCCAGGCAATGTTTCATAGCCTGAATATAAGGAATTGAACAAAAAAGTTAAAAAAACTGCCATAACAAATCTGTTTATGGAACTTATCTTCTCTTAGGGCTGTGGAGGGAGTTGAAGCTGGAGCACACAAACCAAACATGTAGGCCAGTCACATAGCATGTTAGATGATGATACATTCTAGGTAGAAAATGGAAAGAATGGAGGATACTCAAGGCTGGGAGTAGGGTGTTGTCTCTATCAATAATCCCGCCTCTGAAGGCTTCCCTGAGGAGGCAGCATAATGTGCTAGTAGAGCAGATGTGGAGATGTGGGAGTAAAAGAAAGAAAAAGGAATGACAGATCATATAAATTATCATATTGTTAGAATTTTCCTCAGTCCATAAAAAATTCTCCTTAGGAGTGTCAGTTTTGGCATTTCTGAACCTGGTTTGGGGCCTTTATAGACTACCCAAGAAAGCCTGTGTACTTGAAGTAATAGATCACTGATTGGACCTAATTCCGTTTTGCCCCTATTTAGCTGAGTGGCTTTGAGCAAGTTGCTTTTTCTGGAAATGATGGCTTGGAGTGGATGGTCATGTGATAGCAGATCAGATATCCACAAAATACCTGTGTTTCCCCATCCCCCTTTGCTGTTACATGAGGCTCTATGACTGTGTGATGGTCAATGGAATGTATAGGGGAAAGATAGAAATATTTTCCAGATTAAAAGAAGATTTTAATATGTATAAATAATTATTCTTTGTGATAGTGAAGCATCATCATCATAGATTAACCAATAGCAATTTTTCCTTTTAAATACATAAACTAATGGTGCTTTCTCCAATCAACAGTATCTTAAGATTCTGTGAAGTGCATGTAGTATTACCCTATCTGACAGTCCTTAACTTATTCTCATAGAAAATTTGGCTTTATGTTATTAAGTAGATGTGATATTCTTATAGTATAAAGGTAAAAAAAAAAAATCCCTGTATTTCTTTAAGTGGAAACAGGTTTTTCTTTATTGTGAAGATTTTCAAATGAAGAGAGAAAGAAGCTCAATTTTATTGACTACTTTTGTCCAATACAGGGCTTGGTGACTAATTATATAGTTTAATTATCATATATTTTAGAAAAAATAAATAGTTACAATTCTATCTGCTTTGCATGGGCAATGAATTGGAAAATGTCACCAATCCTGTTTGAAGTCATTCAACATGTTGGAAGTCTGAAGTGAAGATCTAGCCTTGGTCCTTTGTCACTGAAACCTATGCCTTTTACATTTCCCAGAAAGAGCAAATAAAGGAGATCCATTGCAAAGACTTAAAAAAAGGAGTTTTAAACACTAACACAGGCTTGAGAGCCCAAGAGCTTTTATTTGTATTTCAGCTCTTTCACTTGGTAGTTTTGTGACTTTGGGCAAGTTCCTTAACTAACCTGTGCTTTGACTTGATTTCCCAATGTATAAAATTTGGGAAATATTGTGAAGACTAAATGAACCCTTAGGTCATGTAATTATATTACTATTATTTGCATTCTTAAGATCAGAATCTGCCATCCTAGTCTCTCAATCTATTCTAAAATGCCTAAGTATGCTGTGGTGGAGTAATAGCCCAAGCAGCCAAAGTCCAATTGAAAAAGGAGGGAGTGCTGTGTGCATCTCTACATCAGAAGGCCATTTGGACTGTGTGTGTGTGTGTGCATGTGTGTGTGTGTGTGTGTGTAGTAAAGGTAGGGATAAGACAGAAGAAACAAACTGATAGAGGGAACGATTGATTCTACTTATTTCTCCATCACTCAGACTTGTTTCTCCTTATTTCTTATTTTCTTTCAAAAACATAGTAATATTAAATTGTAATAAAATAATTAGAAACTGATGAATTGTATTTCTTATTTTTTTTAAATTGCAATTTACATTCAGTGTCATTTTGTCTTAGTATGAGATGTATAGCATCGTGGTTAGACCTTCATATACTGTATAAAGTGGTGCCTTCTGATATTTTAAGTACCAACCTGGCACCATACCTAGCTATTACAATATTATTAACTATATTCCCTGTACTATACTTTACATGCCAAGGACTAATTTAAAAAAGTATATGTACACCTCTGTTCATTGCAGTATTTTTTACTAGACCCAAGATATGGAAGCAACAGAATTGCCCATCAATAAACAAGTGGATAAAAAAATAGTGGTACATATGCACAATGAAATATTACTTGGCCAAAAATATAATAAAACCTTGCCATTTGAAACAGGATTGATGGACCTAGAGGGTATTATGCTAAGTGAAATAAGTCAGACAGAGAAGGACAAATAACAAATGATTTTATGTGTAAGTGGAATCTAAAGAGCAAAATAAATGAACAAACAACATAGAAATAGACTATGGACACAGAGAACAAACAAATGGTTGCCACAAGGGAGGGGGTTTCAGGGACTGGGTAAAAAAGGAAAGGAATCAAGAACCAGATTGGTGGTGTCCTTATTTCTTGATCAGAGCTGACAAAGACTCCCATGAGGGGTGATCTTGCTGCAAATTGGACAGCATCTCTGAGAATTCAGATCCATTCTTGAAATGGCGATGTCAGCCAGCAGTCCCAAACTGATATAAAGGGTTTCTGGTGCAGCTCTGACAATATCAGAGGCAGTAAGAAAAGAGGTAACATGATGAAACATCAACTTGACCTATGGTTTGTAAGCCAAGGTAGACAAGACTATTCCATATGACTGTTCTCTTACCTTCTTCTAACAATGCTTTCACCACTTGTCTGTTTCACTAATAAGATTGATTTTGCTACTGAAAGTGACAGAGGTCCATATGCTTCCAAACTGAAGATATTGGAAATGACAGATTGAGTGCTGGTGAAAATGGTTCAATTAACTTGTGTATTTAAGTTCTATTATTTGACTTGGATGTTGACTGTGGGAGATGTGACTGGATATTTGAGTACCTATTATGTGAATCAGATATTGAAATATTGGAGGAAAGAATGCCTCAAAGACAGAGGAATAAGATGTCACATAATGATAATAATGGAGTGCCATCAAATAAGTGCCAAAAAAGCTCTGTGTGGTGTGGTTCAAGGAGATAAATGGAATGATGTGAGACATTATAGGGAAAGTGGGCTTGAGATGGGTTTGGAAGAATGATATAATCTAGACAAACAGGGAGAGGAACTCCTCTCCTAATCCTTCCTAATAGGTATGGAGCTCCTTCCTAATCCTTACTTCAGTATTTGTGGTTTTCTTAGGGTGGAAGTTGTAAAAGCTGGCTTACAGGAACATTGGAAAATTTACTGAATTTGCTTCAACATCATAAATGTAGGCAAGGTCACGTTTTGAGAGACGCTCAGATGATACATTTTAATAAAGATATTTATTGGTTAAGATACTGCCTACATTGCAACATGATTTCATACAACTTCTTCATGAAAGAGTATTATTATGGGAAAATGTGAGCCAGCAACTGAAACCTTTATTCACAGTGTGGAGGTAGAATTCCTCAGGGGTCGTAACTGCTAACCTCATTAGCCCAAAACTGATCACTATTGAAAAACCCTCCTTGAACAATGTTGGGCAACTCTGACATTTTTTCATTAATGACAATGGTCAATTTCATAAGTAAAATTTCCAATGTCTAACAGCAATATTTAAAGCCTTCTTAGAAAATATAGGGGAAGAAAAATAAACCAGCTCTATGAATATATACAAATTAGAATGAAAATAGTGAAAATCCACCTCTAGATAAAACACATGGAATATCTGCAAAAACACAGGTGGAAAGCCAGTTTTAGAGAGCGCTGTATACACAGATGAAACAAACTGATGTGAAATGAAGGTCAAGACACCGTTGAAAATCCATTGACCATGGATTTTTGTTCTTTCTCTTTTTTCTGTGTCTCTTTTAATGCCTCCTCATGGATTTGTTGTTGAACATGAACTTGGGTTCAGTAGGCCACCCATGTGAAAAAATCCATTGTGGAGCCAGACTGCTGATCTGAACCTCTGCTGAGAAATGAAAACAAGAAATGTGGATGTGAAAACCGCCCACGTAGAATTGATAGCCCAACGATGGGAGTGTTAGTATAAAAGAGAGAGGTCACGTTGAGTAGAGCAGAGACTATCCTAAGGGTTTCTAGAATCACCCAGCCAGTAGTTTAGAAACACAGATCACAGGCTGCATACTTGACGTCTTGGAGCAGAATCTTTGGGAGAGAGATGTTACTAAGGAATCTACAAGTTTAAAATGTCATCCCCATGTTCACATTTATGAATATTTTTTTAACATGAGGAAAGATCATAGAAAAATAACCACAAGTTCAGAAAGAGAAGTCATTTTTTTCTCTTTATGGAAATATATCCCCAAATATTTTGTGCTCTATATCTTATGCATTATCAGGATCAAAAGTTACATTAGAAGTGCTTTGTATCTACAGTATTAATTAATCCTTTGACTTGTATTAAACAATTAATTTTTATATAAGCATTTTTCTCATTCTTTTTTACCAACTATACAGAAACTATGGTCTCCACAACTGCTAAAGGGAAATAATCAGAGTGTCTCACATGATTCATAAACAAACAGCTTAACAGGGAACTTTGCTTATTAACAAATAGCCGCCCTTCTCTCCACCCCCTACCCCAAGGAACCAATCACTCAATAATACAAAAAAACATGATTGAGAATTGGAAATCTTTTTAATAAATGGTTTAGTTATTTCAAATGGCAGTAATGTAAGGCTTTTATTAAAGTATTTTTTGTTTGTTTGTGCTTTTCTTCTAAATGTGGGAGAACATTTTGACTGAAGGATTCTATTTTCTGAATCCATAGGACATGCTATTAACCTCTGTAACCCCTGTCTTGTAAGAATTTGATAAAGTTATGTTTTTTTCCTCATACATTCTGAACCTGGAGGTAGTCACTTCCGCTAAATTATAGATGGTTTTGCTCAGATGAACGTAATGCCCACTTGCTTTTCCACTTTCAGGCACCATAATTGAGGTTCCTGCTGAAGTGTCCGGGTGTGCATGCTCTTCTTGACCTTCCCATCAGCTAAGGCAATGACCGTGCCTCTGGCATAATCATAGATTCTGAAATATTGTGCTGTGAAGTAAACCAAATGAAGCACTGCTTTCTATTAAACTCCAGGAAATGGTTTTCATCCACAAATGCAGTTAACGTTACATATTTTGATATTTAACTCCTTTGATATGTGGTCCACTCCTTGCCCTTTCGCCCTAAGAAATTTTCAAGGTATAGCTTTTATTGCCCTTGAGAACGTCACAAAAATCTCTTTATGTCCCCAAATCACCTCAGCTTATTTGATTTGTAATCCTGCTGTAAAATATAGGCTCACACTCAGAGTTCTAATTATTGTAAGAGGAGGTGGACTGAGTGGGGAGGGTGGAAGGGGGAGAGAGAGGGAGAGAGGCAGAGAGAGAGAAACAGAGAGAGAGAGAGAGAGCGAGAACTTGAGAGACCAAGAGACAGAGGGACATGCCCTGGCTGGTGTGGCTCAGTGGATTGAATGCCGGCCTGTGAACCATGAACCAAAGGGTCACTGGTTCAATTCCCAGTCAGAGCACATGCCTGGGTTGCAGGCCAGGTCCCCATTAGGGGGCACGTGAGAGGTAAACCACACATTGATGTTTCTCTTCCTCTCTTTCTCTCTCCCTTTCTCTCTAAAAATAAATAAATAAAATCTTTAAGAAAGAGAGAGAAACAGAGGGACAGAGAGCAAGAAGCTATAGTCTAAATATATGATTGTATATAAAACTTTAGAGATTAAAAACTTAACAGTCTAAAAGGAAAGGTACAATGGAGATGAAGCGTTTCCCAAGCAAAGGGCTACTACGACTATAGGACAGAATGGATAAGGAAACTATACACCTGAGCAAACATTAACATTTATTTTGGTATTGACAAAAAGATGTGGAATTACTCTCAGAACACCACATAATTGGCACCAGTGCTTTATTTTTATTTTACTATTTATATAAACTTTTGAAAAGAGGAGAAAGACAACCTAAAAGCATATACGATGATATAAAAATGTAGGTTGGGAATTCTGGCAATGTACTTTTTAAGAAGTTGAAACACAAGTTGAAAATTATTTTTACAAACTTGCTCTTTCAACCAATACTTATCTAGTTCTTATTTTGAACTGCACACTGTTCTAGGTGCTTTGTGGCAGTCAAGATATCCTTTGTCTATTTTGTTGGCACTTTATTCTAGAGAAAGGAACAGACACGAAATATGTAATTGTTTTAAGAGTTGAAGAGTGTTAGGACAAGAGGCATACAGGGGACAAGGGAACTCCTAGCAACGCTGGGGTACACGAGTCATTCCATCCCGGAGATTGAGTCAGGGGGTAGCAGGTAGAAGAGCAAATGCACCCAGAGTTGTGAGGCCTAAGAAAGACAGTAGAGTTTGGAGAGTGATGGGGGTTCAGAACAGTTGGCAAGAGGGGGACCAGTAGCCCCACTAGAGAGGGTGCTGGAGATTGGGAAATCCCCCACAGGAGGTAAAAGGATGAGATGGGAGCAAGGCCTAGACAGAAGTGGGCTTGCAACTGGGGAGCCATTTAAGAATTTTAAGTGGAAGAGAGAGCTGATTGGAGTTGTTTAGAACTACTCTGGCCAGAGGGAAGTGGGGGCCAGGGGTTGGGTGGAGGCAGGCAAAGGGGGGGCACAGGGGCATTTGTAATAGTGCCAACAAAAAGAATGAAGAAAAAACGACTCTGTATTCTGTGATGGAGGGATTGGAGTGAGGCAAGAGGAGATGTGAGGAGACTGCTTTGGAGACTGCTAAATGGAGGAGGTGAGAGAGTAGGTGGCTTAGACCAAGTGGGAGTCAGGGGATAGAGGTGTAGCTAGTGCATCCTGCTCTACCAGCCTGAGAAACTTATGGACATGGAACCCTCATTTTATATCTCAAGAACACCTATATCTTCTCTCTGCATTCTTTCCCCCATAATAAGCTTATGAACACTGTAAGTCCATTCAGTTCAATGGGTTCGCAAAAATTATTTGAACTATTATTTTGCCTTGAACACTATTTCCTCACTTTATATTTATATTATTTATTTAATATATTAAATAAAATACATTTATATTTTGGAGCTAGGTTATGAGCTCAAGGTGGTAAAACTAGTTTGTATTTGCTATGTAGCAAGTCTTCTCTAGGGAGTCTCCCAAATTCCTTTAGAATAAATGTGTGCAGAGTACTCTCAGTAGCAAAGCACCCATTTTGACATCGTAAGCACAGGCTGTCTGCTCTGGTTACTACTGTTGCTTGAGCAAGACCTTTGTTTAAGCGTCTTCCAGTTGCCATCGGGAATGTAAAAGCAAAGTAGATTCGATTTCCCAAACGTGGCCATGCATCTCCCATGCTTTATGTCCCGTCGAACCTTTCTTACTCTGCCATCCAGGTGTGGTCCCTAATTTCCCTCTTCTTGAATCTGAGCCAGCCTCAGTTAGTTTGTAACTAACAGAATGTGGCAGAAGTAATGTAATATGACTTGCAAGACCTGGTCATCAAAAGCAACACAACTTCTGGCTTCTTAGCTGGGAAACTTGCCTTTGGAGCTCTGAGCCATGATACAAGGACTATCTTGAGGGCGCCATGCGGTGAGGTAATGCAGGTCTCATGAAGAGGTAGGTTATGTAACGTGTTCTGGTCAGCTTCACCAGCGGCGATCCCAGCCATCACCCAGAGCCCGCACGGACCGTCAGACTCCTTTAGATAATTCCAGCCGCCTGTGTGCAAGTCACCTCAGCTTTTGCACCTTTCAGGCTTCAGGTTATTCTTGCTATACTCTCCATACTTTAAAGACACAGGATCTATGAGCTTAATTAAAAAAATGTCATTTCTTTGGGAATGACCTGCTATACAGCAATATTAACTGGGAAATTTAATGTGATTCCCAAACATTGTATTTACTGAGGAACGTTAATGTGGACTAAGAATATTTAAATGAGATCTGCTATCTTATGCAACTAGGATTTTACTTAAAAAATACAATGATCAAGAATATCAAGTTCATCAATTTTCCTATTGTTTATGTAATTGGGCCAAAAGGAGATTAAAAATATAGCAGTGATGATTGGCACTAAATAAGCATGTTTGAATTTAGCCTTTTCAAAGAAACATGAAAAGCCCTTACTTTCTAGAATTTCCTTAAAAGGCCATCATTAATTTTCAGACTTTAAAAAAACTTTTTAAATGTTTTTGCTGGACTTTTGCATCAAAGAGGGAAAAATGATCAAACACTAGATAACCAATGGATACTTTTATAATGGTATAAAAGATAAAATAAAAAATAGCCTAACATCTGAGAAACTCACTGAATTGTTCATTATAAAATGCACTTGGTTAATTTCTCATCTCTTTTTTACTTTTAGATTTCAGACGAACGTAATTATGTGTGTGTCGTGAAGACTTAATCAAAGGAAAGCAGAGAGTCACATAATTTTAACAATCCAAATTGTATCTTTTTCCCTGGGGAGCCTTTTAGACCTTATCTGCTATTCATTGTGTGACCCCTTCCCTGATTCTGTGAGGTCCGTAGCTTGTAGTTACTAAGTGCTGTTTACAGCCAGCATCAGGCTTGTGTTGTGTCCCTTTCTCATTGAATGGAGATTTATAGTCAGGAGATGGCGTCAGCCAAAGTTAGGCATATCAGTTCAGAAATGGTAGATGAGACTGACCTCTTCCTTGTTATGAAGGAATGCGGTAAATTTTAGACCAAAGGAAAGAAAGCTGAGAGGTAGCTTGTGTGGCTTGTCTGTCATCTCTATCAAGCAAGATTATGTAATGACTTAAATACTATGCCGATTTTACAAAGCATATGCATGTGAAATATCCAGATTTAGTTCATTGGAAGCATTACAAAATCCTGTTAGTCTGATGTAAGTATAGTGCTGATGAACAATTGCCAACATGGATAATGAAGAAGTATTTTTCCATAGAACCATGTGTTCGAGTGGCCATTTCATAAATATTCCTTTTTATGCTTCTGTAGTTCACTGGTGACAGTCTATGTTGCTTTGCCAAGTCTTTTCATTATGCCATGTCTCTAATTTGGAAGATTTTTTGTTCAAAGCAATGGGAAAATGTTATAATTAAAAACAAAACAATGATTTAAAATTGCCTAATAAAATACACTAATAACCATGGAAATCCAATTGTTTTCATAGATGTTATTATTTTAAGGAATGTTTTGAAAAATAAGAGATACTGTAAGCATTGTAATGGGTGAAATAATCAACCTGACATTGTTCCTGACCTCAAGGTTATTTTATTATAGAACAGGAAGTGTAATGGATGAATAACCAAAGACCAAGGAAACAGAGGGGTGGATGCTGTCCACAATCTTCTAATTTTCTCTCATCCACTCTTGGCTCACTTCAATCTGTTCTGCACATGGTAACCAGAAAAATGTTAAAGCATGCACACACAAAAAGTCTCACCCTTTCTGGATCCCTTTAGTGACTTCCCACTTCATTCAGAGTAAAATCCAAACGTCTGACAGAACCTCCAACATCTATGTAATCTCATTTTGGTTGCCTTTCCAATCTCATTTCACCCCATTCTTTCCCTCATTCTGTCCTCTTCAAGCAAACTAGGTCCTCAGTCTTACCTTGGCCTGTAAATATTTCCTGTTTTCCCTATAGCAATATCCTTTCTTAATCAAGTCTCTGTGTATTAGCCTTGGAGTGTGTTGGTCAAACAAAATCACATTATCTCATTCTTCTAATGTTCCTCTTTGTTCTGAATTTATAGAGCCTTCTTAAAATGAGCATCAGGTGGAAAAGTAGTCACACAATGTAGGCAAGCAAAAAATTTGTGTGGGATTGGTTAGTCCTGCCACTTCAGAACTATTAGTGTATGGGTATTGTGGGATACACACAGGCATCTAAATTTCAGCTCTTCCTTGGCACTAGAAATTTGAGCTCCTTCTTCCAGGGAAGATTGGTTTCTAAAGAACAAGATGTAAAACTTCAAGTGTCTGCCTCCTAACTCAGTTGTAGGGGGGTAATTTATATATAATAAGAAAAGGTCCCTCATAAGTCATTAACCTGTTAATATACATCCTAGTGCTTTATTAATATCAAATAGAAATTATGATATATCATATATATTTTCACATAAAATCTTCATTCATTGAATGAGTCCCTAATGAGCACCCACTGTGGCATCTAACACATTGGTAAACTATTGTTTCGAGTCCACATAAGTGGGGGTGAACTCAAAAAAAGCTCACTGAGTGCCTACTTTGAGTTTGGGATCCATTACTGACATTACAGACATTATTCATGTAACAGAAATAAGCAATTTGACTTGGGTTAGTGTAGCTCAGAGAAGGCAAAGCCCTTAAAGGCTATAGAAAATAAATTGACTCATGGAAAACCATTTATTGGTTTATAAGAAAGAGTAAAATAATTTAAACATTTTGGAGATGGTATTAATAATGATGACCATAAAGATGCTGGTGGCGATAATTAACACATAATAAGTATTCACTATGCCTATGTACTTTAAAACACAAATTATTTAACTCTTAGACAATTGCCATAAGTATCATTATAATCCCAGTTTCACTAATGAGAAAAAGAGAAGCACAGAGAAGTTAAATAACTTGATCAAAGTTGCACAACTAATGATCGACAGGGCCAGGATGGGAAAGGAAATCTCTCTCCAGATTCCAGAAATTCTGACAATGCAATTTATACTGGATTATTGTATTGATAACACATTTATGAAGTTAAGTAAAATTGGAATGTGTAGAATACATTTTTGAACAAAAATATTTACCAATGACTGTATAATGTTCCCAATAGTTTAATTAGAGGAACTCTTATTTATGAGTGTGGTTAATTTTATAGTGGTAATGAGGAGAAAGGTGAAAGTTAGAGAAATGATTGGTTGACCTAGGTCATTTCCAGTTTTAATTACCATGAATTTTTGAACAAAAGATTCACAAAGGATGAAAGTGAAGGGAATAGAAAATATAGTCCATGCAAATGGACATGGAAAAAATCTGGGGTAGCAATTCTTACATCAGACAAACTAGACTTCAAAACAAAGTCCATAACAAGAGACAAAGAAGGTCACTTCATAATACTTAAAGAAATAGTCCAACAAGAGGATATAACCCTTGTAAATATATATGCACCCAATATAGGAGCACCTAAATATATAAAGAAAACCCTGGAGGACTTAAAGGAAGAGATAGACAGCCATACTGTCACTGTAGGGGACTTTAACACCCCACTATGTACAATGGATAGATCTTCCAAACAAAAAAATCAAGGATATTGCGGCATTGAACAACACTCTAGATCAAATGGCCTTAATTAAAGTGTACAGAACATGTCACTAAAAGAAGCAAAATACACATTCTTTTCAAATGCACATAGATCATATTCAAACATAGCACACATGGTAGAACACAAAACAAGCCTCAACAAATTCAAGAAAATTGAAATCATATCAAGCATCTTCTTGGGTCGCAATGGCTTGAAAGTAGAAACCAACTTCAAAAAAAAAACTCAAAAACATTCAAGTACATGGAGGCTGAATAACATGTTATTAAATAATGAATGAGTTAACAATGAGATCAAGTAAGAGTCAAAAAGCTTCTGGAAGCAAATGAAAATGGACACACAAGAACTCCAAACCCACGGGTTATGGAGAGGCAGTCCTAAGAGAGAAGTTCATAGCAATACAGGCCCACCTGAAGAAGATAGAAAAATTTCAAATAAACAACCTAATGCTATATCTAAAAGAGCTAGAGGAATAACAACAAAGACAGTATAGAGTGAGTAGAAGGAAGGAAATAATCAAGATCAGGGCAGAATTAAATGACACAGAGACTAAAAAAACAATTCAAAAAAGTAGAAGGTAGGTGGTAGGTAGGGTAGGAGAGAGTCATGGAGGGAAAATGGGACAACTGTAATTGAACAACAATAGATGAATAAAATAAAAACAAATCAATGAATCCAGGAGCTTATTCTTTGAAAATACAAAAAAGATTGATGAACATTTGACCAGGCTTATCAAGTAAAAACAGGATCCAAATAAATAAAATCAGAAATGAAATAGCAGAATTAACAACTGATACCACAGAAATACAAATGACTGTAAGGAATTACTATGAACAAGTATGTGTGAAGAAATTGGACAACCTGGGTAAAATGGATTAATTTTCTACAAACATACAATCTTCTAAAAGTATATCAAGAAGAAGCAGAAGACCTGAATAGACAGATGACAACTAGCGAAATTGAATCAGTAATCAAAGAAAACCTGACACACAAAAGCCCTGGACCAGGTGGCTTCAGATGCAAATTTTACCAAGCATTCAAAGAACTAACACTTGTCCTACTCAAACATTCCAAAAAATTCAAGAAGCAGGAAGAGTGCCAAACTCTTTTTACGAGGTCAGTATTATTCTAATTACAAAACCAGATGAAGACATAACAAAGCAGGAAGATTACAGGCCAATGTTGCTGATGAACATAGATGCTAAAATCCTCAACAAAATATTGACAAACCAGGTCCAGCAATACATTAAAAAGATCATGCACCATGATCAAGTGGGATTTATCCCAGGGATGCAAGGATGGTACAATATTTATAAATCAATAAACATAATACATCACATAAATGAAATGAAGGACAAAAATCACATGATCATATCAAAAGATGCTGAAAAAAGCATTTGATAAAATCCAGCACCCATTCATGATAAAAACACTCAACAAAGTGGGAATAGAGGGAGTAGACCTCAACATAATAAAGGCCATATACAAAAAGACCTTCTGCCAACATCATACACAGTGGGCAAAAACTAAAAACATTTCCCACAAGTTAGGAAAAGGATTCTTGTTTGAACTAGCTGATTTTGATTGACTCATTGTTTGGGAACTGGTCCTATAAGATAGTCTCAATCATTGCTGGGGACAGAGGGGCTGATACAGTTTGACCTACTGCTGGCATGTTCTGAATCCCCTTCCCTGTCAAGATTTTGAAAGACATTAAAGAAGCTTTCAAATATTCAAACCTGGGAGACTCTAAGTCTCCCAATTTGAAAAGAAATAAATTGTGTCAAGTGTTTACTACTCAAGTCATCCCTCAGATTTGGCATGTCAGGTTTGCAGGAGAGGGTGGATCCTTTGTGTCAGTTGCAAGGAAGGAGCCTTTTGGATATGAGCACTTAAAAATGCTGAAAGGGGCAGAGAGACGGCTACACGGACTGGATGTCAAGACTAAAAGGTAGCAAGGCGGGCCAACACATAATCATACTTTTGCAAATGTGTCCAGTTTCCACTTTTCTTATTACAGGTGCTTTCAACTTGAAGTTACAGCAGGTATTTTACAAGGGTAAAAATGTAGACAGTGATTCTTAAGCAATCTACCAATACAAAGTTCTCTTAGTTGTCTTATTTTAAGAAGTATCATTGGATTGCGAAGAATCCAAATAACATGAAAGCATGTTAAATAAGCCTGAAGCATATCTACACTGCTTTTTCCAGTCATATTCTTTGAAGTAACAATAGATTAGCAGTTTTAAATTTATCCTTGCAAGTTCTATTTCTATATGTTTGCATGTACACATGTACACATATAAAAATGGTGGTTTCGTGAACATGAGTTTTAAAATTTAAGTTTGTCTTAGACAACTTTTCATGTCCTTAATTTTAAAGCATAGAGTTTAAACATAAGTATACAGCATAATTTATCTAACCAGTTATGTACTGATGAATACTTAGTTTGTTTCTAGTTTTTCTGCTGGTGCTTCTGTTCTTTTTGTTGAATTTAAATGTTTTTATTAAATTGTTTGAGGTTATATTTGATAATAAAATTGCATAAGTTTTAGGCATATGATATTATAATATATCATCTGCATAGATCATTTTGTGTTGAACTGATGAACACAGATGTTAAATCCTCAACAAAATATTAACAAACTGGATCAAGCAAGACATTAAAAAGATCATGCACCATGATCAAGTGGGATTTCTCCCAGGGATGCAAGGATTCAAAGTTTAGTCTTCTTTAGTCACCATATATTTGGCTCCCTTTACCCACTTCGGTCTCCCCCCATGTGCTTCTTTTCTTCAGCACGGTGCAGTGGAAACTTTGCTTCTGACCGTGATTGAGCGACTGGTTCCAAGCTTACCCTCCTGTCATAGCAGCTATACAATGCAGGAACTATGAAACAAGCCTGTTCAGGCCTTGGGCAACAGGCAATGCAAGATGGTGAGCCTTGGAAAATAACCTCCGGTTTGTAATTATTTTACGTTGAGCCCATATCCTTTGCAGGAGTCCCATGAGCCTTTGAATATGAACGTGTCCCTATAAGCACAGCTTCTTATTGCAATTAGATCAATAGAAGTTTTGACAGAGTGACACCAAATTGTCAATTTCTCCGCAGTATGCTCTCTCAATTCATAGTGTGAATTAGTACCGCACATCAGTGTGGCACTTGGTTTTATGTCTTTTCCAGAGGTCTAGAAAGACAAAGCTTGTGGAAGAGTGTTAATATGCTCTTATTTTAAAGGGAGTATAATTACAGAGAGTGGGAATGCGGGACAAGGGGTGTAAAGCAGAAAAGAACAGAGAGTCAAGACACAGATATGTCATCTGTCTGGCCACTGCTAAATGTGACTGATCGTTTCAATTTTTGGCATCATGCCCCTGAGCAGCCTTATAAATTGCATATCAGTCACATCACTGTAAGTGTGCTAAAGGCGTGGTGAGGAGAGAGAGAGTTACTTAGAAAGGAGAAAGAACTTGTCTACGGGATTCTCTGGATTCTCTCTCCCATTGGTTAAAAATTTAACCCATGGATGTGAACTCCACTGCGTTTCAACGTTGCATGTGCATGGGTGCCCAGGAGGGGCCCACAGTACCCGATTCCTCGTGTTTAACTAGGAAGCCCAAGGACAGAGGCAGGGAGCAGACAGCACGCAGGGAGGTGAGAGATACTGGGTGGTCAGGAGGTGAGGCTCAGTTAGGTTCTGTCCGGGTAGTCAGGGGCTGCCAGGCGTATGAATGTGTTGGTCTTTTGGACCCTTAAGAATCTCTTGATAGTCTGGGTTCCGGACTTTGGGAAGCATGCAAATATTCACTAGGAAGAGCTGGTTTAATCAAAAGGCAGTCATGTGATGCTGGGGATTTCATAATGCAGTCTAGTAAATAGTGTTTCCATTTTCTTGTTGGGGATATTTTTCATTTCCTTTTCTCTTGATAACTGATAATCTTCCTCAATATGTACATGGGTGGGTAGACACATGCCTAATTCTTTTATTTTTATGGAAATGATAGTTCTTTTTTTATGCTCCAGCTTTTATGATGAGTGTCTAAATTGCAGATCTCCTGCCTCATCTCCTGCACAGGTATATTTGGCAGACTCTAACAGTGATCCAAATGAGAGGTAGTCACACATACATGTGTATAAATCTCTCCCACCTCACAGGGAATCATCAAATGAGAAATTTGAAATATGTATGATTTTAAAAAATTATGTCCTACTATATAGATCTTGTTATATTAGCAGTACTAATGTATGAAGTTTCAAAGGGGAGAAATTCATATTTTTAACACTTCTCAGTTCCAGTGACAATTCCTTGGTGCATAATTTTAGGCATTATCTCACACAATTTCTATTACACATGTGTCCTGGCTCTAAGGGTGTTGTCACTGAGACATTGTGGATACTTTTAAAGTATCCATTACGGAGACATTAAAGTCATCTGAAGGAGCATACATATATAATCTAGACAACATTATTTATTTAAGAAAAATTTTTGTCTTACATTCTATATTTAAAAGTTTTGCTATCTTTTCTTTGTGGACTGAAGAAAGTGTGATTTAGCCTGCATTAGCATAGATACCAACCCATTTGATAAGTTTTAAATTACGAAACAGCTAAATTAATATTTAAATATTTAAAACACTATACTTGATGTGGAAATATGACAAAAAAATTTGTAATTACTTTTAACTATTCATGTCATGGCAGAAAATATGGAACTTGGTAGGAGCTGGGTAGAAAAGACAGAGAAGTGATAATTTACTCTAAAACTAAGGCTAAAATCCAGAATAGAAGATTGATTGACATTCAAATGAGGAACATAGTGATTTTCTGTTTAATTGCCTTTTTCTCTTCCTCACATCAAGGTTGGTTCTATAAGCAGTGCAGTTCATCAAAGTTCCTTTTTTTTCTTCTTCTGAATTTAATGATATTGATGCCTTTGCAGAGTAGCCCGAGTGAGGAGGTCTCCCATTCGTAAACTGGGATGAATAGCGATGATGATTAATGTACACCAGGTTACTGTGCATTGCATTGAGAGCTGTCTTTCTCAGCTCTCAGTGAGAGTTAGGAATGACTACCTTTAGTTAGTAAAGGACTTAAAAATCTGTGGACGGCAATTAAAAAATAAGAAAACGATATTTCCCGACTAGAGAACTGTAACAGGAAGACATGTCAGAATGCAAACATAAATGTAAAACCTCGATACAATAATTGAAAGCAACAAACCTTATTTGCTTACTACATAAGGCTAAAGGTTTTCCAATCTGCAAAGACATGCCCACTTTGAGACACAGCGTTCCCCCATCACTCCTCCTCCCTCCTCTTGTCCTAGTCTCATGGAATCTTTCAGTCAAGTTGTTTGTTTAATTTCATGAGAGTGAGGGAAATGTCTGTTTTTATCATTTAATTGGTGACTCGAAAATGTTTTCAGTAGCTCTTAATTTAAAAAAGGACAGTGTGCAAGTGAGAGAACTAGCAAGAATATTCAACTTGAAATAATTAATATAACATACTATGAGAAGAAGTAGATCAGTTTTATGGACACTATATTTATGAAGAATACTTTTTCCTCTTTAATAATAATAAAATTTAAGTAACACTATAAAATTGGCTATGTGTCAAACCAGAAATCTCACTTCTACCCTAAACAGATATCTGCCCAAGAGAGTTCTCAACAGCGTTAATATGCCTAACAATGTTGAATTGTATACTTAAACACAATTAAGCTGGTAACTTTTATGCTATATGTATTTTGTCACAATTAAAAATGAAGAACACACTCCACGTTTATTATGCTAGACTGCGTTTGAGGGTCGGGAATGCAGAAACAACTTAGCAGAATGTTTCTGACTTTTAGTCCCTCATGAGGTCACGGTCGGGCTTTCAGCTGAGGCTTCAGCTGTCTCAGTCTGACTCGGGCTGGAGGGTCCATCTGCAAGATCATGCACTCATCTGGCTGTTGAAAAAAGACCTCATTTTCTCCTGACTCTTAGCAGAAGGACTTGGTTTCTCACACTTGGTCTTTTCACAAGGCTGCCTGTCCAGGTGGCCTGGCAATGATTTCCTCCAAAGCAAGGATATTCAACTTGAAATAATTGAATAAGAGCGAGGCAGAAGGTACACTGTCTTTTATACCTTTGCCTTGGGGATGGAACACTATTACTGTCGTCTACTGCTGCAGCAGATCAAACCTAATACCTGTGATGGGAGGCTGGCCGAGGCTGAGAAGACCAGGAGATGGGATTCGGCTGGGTTCCTCTCAGAAGCTGGCTACGATACCATTCCAAAATGACACTTGTTTACTTTTGTTGTGACATGGTGTATTATATTGGGCTAACTTATCTATCAAAAATATTTTCAAAAACTACATAAAATAAAAAAATAAGTTTTGGGACTGTTAGAAAGCAAACAAAGAAGTCAGGACATGTGAAAGAATGAAAATGCATTGAGCTGATACCAACCTTGACCTGCTTTCTCTTCTCAGAGCATTTGACGATTTGTGGTACTGAGCTTAGAGGACAAGAGTGAAGCAGTGAGAGATTTCTGGGCTGAGAGAAGATAATTGGAGTTGAGGCTACATGTTCAAGCAAGAGCCAGCACATATCCAACATTATAGCTTTAGACATTGGCGCAGACAGTGGGACCTGAGAATGCTCTCCCCAGTCACGTATACTCTGTCAGGACATAGACCCTTTCTCTTTACCTGTTCCACTTCTTTCCTTTTGGCATTTGATGAAGATGCCTTGGATAACTTTTTATATTAGACTGAAAATATGTGAAATTGACTTTGTGGTTAGAAGAGAGAAGCATATACATTTTACAGTGAAGTCAAACCACGGACGAGGTGAGGATGAGGATGAGGGTGGTGATACTCTTTCACTGTTGTCCTGGCCTTACCCTATGTAGTTCTGGTCCATATATCATCTTTCTTTATATAAACAAAGTAAGACTTTGGCTTATTTTATCAGGACAACGCTAATGCATGGGCTTTCAGCAAATTTGGAAAGTATATTTGATATGTCATTATTTATATTGTACGTGTAATGGTTTATGTGAAATTCACTTTGGAGAAGCTGGGCGATACTTCAAAAAGATAGCTGATTCTATTTACATAGTTATACACACAGATTATATGTATAATAAATATACATCAAGTAATTATATAAATATATATAACTGAATATATATAGTGGCATATGTATATGTATGTACATATGCTTCTTTATTTATTTTTATGTGCTTATTACTATGAGCAGGCACTGCCAGCATTTTACAGACATTACATCATTTAGTCTGTAGAAGCATCCTTGATAATATATCACTCAAAAGCAGGCTTGGCTGCTATAATGTATAGAAAGAGTATGTAAAATTATCTCTCTCTCCAACATAGTTCTGGGTAAGTGACACACATCAGTGAGCGTTTTTGTTTTACACGGTCATGCAGGCACCTAATTTCTTCCATCTTTCTTTCTGTACTTGAGTTATTGTCTTCCTTTTACATAGGAAAGCAGGTGCCTTAAAATTTAGGTTTTTGCTAGCTCAAAGGAGAGGTGCAAGACACAAAGAGAACTCAGAGGAGGAATACTCCTAACCTTAAAAGACCTGGATCTAGAAATGGCACCCATCATTTTCACTGCCATCCCAATGTGGGGAATATAGTCAAATGGTAACTCTAAATGCCATGGGACTGGGAGAGAGTCTAGATGTTTGTGGAAAGCTAGCAGCCTTTCCACTATTACAGCTAGCTGTAATAGAGATGCTGGTAGTGTTGTAATATATTTTTTCTTTTTATTATGACAATAGAATCCCTACTTTTTGGCTGCACATAAGTTCAACTGGAATGGATACCATACTTTCTAGCCCCCTTTGCAGCTAGGTGTGGCTACATATCTATTTCTGGCTAATGGGACATAAGTCCTTTATGCCATACATCTGCCTTTGTTCAACATTTGTTTACCCTTTATTTTTCTGTCTTTATTCCTTTCTTCCTTCTTATCCCTGCATCAAAATGCTGCTTCCTTGAACTGTGAGATCAAGGCCATGAGTGATCAAACAACAAGATAAAAGCATTCTGGTTCCTATATACCATTAACCACTATATCAATCCTAGTCCACTTGATCTGAGTTTATATGAGAGCAAATAACCTTCAGTCTTCCTTAAGACGTTGCTACTTTTTGGATTTCTGTCACTGGCAGCTAAATATAACCCTAACTGATATGATCGGTATTGTTATCCTTATTCTAATGACAAATTTATGCCCCAAGAGGTAAATGATCTTGATTTAGTATATAAACCCAAGGCAGTCTTGCTCCAGATTCAGCGCTTTTCTTTCTGTACCATTAAGCCAGACACAAATGGAAACAAATTATGATCTCTTTTAGCGACAATGGGAATATACATTCCTCTCTTGAGGGGAGAATTTTAGCAAGTTGATTAGTCAAATCACTGTGCACTGAACTAATTCTTTTTTTTTTTTTATGTCACTGTGTCAAACCAGAGCTGGCTTTCCTGTCCTGAACAAGCCTCAGACAGGTAGTTCTTTGTAAAAGCTCCAGAATTCTAAGCCTCAAAAAAACAGAGAAAGAAGAAATTTAGATTTGTTGAGCTAAATGAAACACCAAATAAATAAGAAAATGCAATCAGTTCAGAGAATAGACAGCATATTTATTCTAGCATGTATCTCAAACACCTTAGAATGGAAGGATACAAATTGAATCTCATCTCCCTTTATTGTCCTTTGTTGACAACAGGTGTTGTGAACATTAAATCAGTCAGTGTGCTTGTGAGGAGATAGGTTAGCTGATCCTTCTCCACGACTGATATCCTCGAGTTGCAGAGAACTGACTGATGTAGAGACGATCTAGTCTTTTAACCTTGAGGCTGTCATATTGATAATGTCATAAAGTTTGGAGTTTGCACTGGCTATAAGTTGCTGACCAAACTTGATAATTCCCCCCTTAACAGCTACAATTATGCAATAAATGGGGGAGAAGTGAAAGCATAAGCTGAAATAAAAGCTTTCCTCCTAATAATAACATTAATATTCGTAATGCATTCTAAATGCACATTAGGCATATAGTTACCGATTAAGCCATTATCTTGTGTTATAAAATACTCTCATAAAAGAAAAAGATAATATCTTTTAATACTAAAAAGATAATATTCACTTTGGCAATGTGGAAATAACATGGAAGGAAGAAAATTTGAGTTCTGTACTCAACTATGCTACTAACTCACAGAATGACCTTGGGGAAGGGTGTCACGTGAACTTTCTGCATCTTATTTTTCACATCTATAAAATAAGAGCTAAACAACCTCTACAGGGTTTCTCAACTGTAAAATTAGAAGGAGAAAAATCTGGGATTCTATCATCTCAATTATAATATAAACTCATTATTGTGCTAATTTCTGAGAGCCAAAATAACTCCCAATAGAACTACTTTTATCGATATTTTACCATATGGTGTTATTTTTATTTGAGAGCACATGATTTGACATGTAGTTTAAAAAATTTTCTATAGCATCAAACTATGAGGTAATAACCAGAATGGGTCATCACAATATGTTAAGAATTTTCTGCACTTTTTGAGAAATTGAAGATAATTTAATTTCACTTTGACTATCATATAATTCTGTGTCAACAATAAGAATAATTAGTCACTAATTTTTAAATGGGTTATATTTTAATCATATATTTGTAAAGTTTCTTTCCTGGTAATTATATTGTGACTTATTACTATTATTTTAGTGATCAAGTCATGTTGATGTAAGAAGTAGAATAAAAACATTGTCATCTATGGGACTCATAGTCCCATAGTTTCTAGGGTTTTATTCTTGACCGTCCTCTTTCTGATTCTATAAACAAATGTGGAGATGCGAAGTGTGCTCCAAACTTTGCAGGATCCCTATGGCATGTAACTTAATAATATGAAGCTCAGTTGATTAGGTATTATATGTTAATGTATTATTATAGACAGACAGAAAATGTCAAATGTATGGAAAATTACCTAGATTAATTTAACAAATGTTCCTGCCACCCCATTTATAAACATTTGTATTTTATTGTTTAGATCTTTTTTCTTTATTATAACCATACTAATACAGTTGAAACCTCCCTTTAAATAATGTACCTAATTCCTGTCCTTATCTCCCAAATATAAACACCTATCCTAAAAGTGTTGTAAATTATTCACACCTACAAGCAAGCTGTACACACACACACACACACACACACACACTACCTTTTCCATTTTCTTTGCTACTATTGTCTTGCTGGATATATCTTTCTAATTATTATTTAGTAGGTGGAAGCTACTGATGCCATTAAACACGTGATTCTCTACAAGGCAGCCTGTATGACAAAGAATAATTAGGGTTAACATACTGCTGAAGTTGAAAAACCCTAATTAACAAAATTAAGTATTTTTATTTTATTGAATGATAGCAATTGTGTTGAGTTGAATTGAAATCCTAATTATATATAGTTAGGTGGAAAGGGCAGACATTCCACACCGTCTTGCTTCTCTTACATTGAGAAACATGATGCTTTTAACTTGTAAAGGGAAAAAGAAAGCATATGGAAGCATTACTAATGACCACCCCTCCAAAAATGGACTAGAGGGCATTCCAAGCAGCAAGCAGGGAGTGCTTCCCTCTTGTGAGAGCCACAGGAAAGTTGGGGTTGTATATTTAACTTTCCGTAGGTATCTATTTTAACTTAATTGTGAAAATGTGTTAATCACTTAAGAGCCAGATATAATGGGTACTTCTATAGTAGTAAGTGGTTCTTCTTCCCTCCTTTGTGTCAACATCTGGATGCATGAAGAACTAGACCCTACTTTAGAGAAATGCTTGGTTAGCTTCACTACTTAAACACAATTTTAAAATTATACTTTTTAAAGATATAATTGATATTCCATAAAATTCACCCATTTTAAGTGTATGATTCGATGAGTTTTTACTAAATTTATAAAGTTGTGCAATCATTCCCATAATATAGTTTTAGAATATTTTAATTATCCTTCTGAAATCACTCATACCCATTTATGGTTAATTCCTATCCCGTCCTTCTACCAACCCCAGATTAGGCAATGCTAATCTGTCTTCTGTCTCCATAGATTTACTTTATTCAGATATTCCCCAGAAACGGTCTTTTGTACCTGGTTTCTTTCTCAAACACTATTTCTTTTTTGCAAGAAACTGCTGAAACCTGCAGTTGTGGTTTTGGTATGAGGCCTCGGTGGCAGGCACCAAATTTTCAGGTGGGGCTTTTAATAGTAATAGTTTAAAGAACTGAACTTGGATGTAGACCACTGAGTAACAGTTGGAAGCCACATTGGAATTTGTTGAGAGCATAAATATGTTCTCATTTATGTGATTCGGTTTCCCAGAAATTACAAAACAATATTTTTATTGTTATCTCATTGAAAGTGACATGGAGCCTAACCTTGTTCATAATCCATGTTGAAAGCTAGTGATATAATATTGATATGTTTTATGTATTTGCTGCTAGCAAAGAAGCATAGCATTATTTTTGATAAATATGGCATTTCATTTCAATACACTTCAAAACACGGTGAGGATGTTTCATAAAGTCGTAAGGAGTTCTGAAGCCATCCATAAGGCAAAACAAAAATGACAATACTTTTTAGTGCAAGTAACATCACATTTGGAAGTTTGTACACTCTGTTATTACAGAGGTAAACATTGTTTACCATATGTTTTAACATGATTATTGTTGTCTTTTTTTCCTGGGATTAAAATAAAGAAATATCGAATCACCAAAACAAACTTGAAATACCCCAAACACAAAGCACATATAAAATCTTACATAGCATTAGAAATCCTCTAGTAAATTGTTCTCTATGACAAGAATATTTTAGGACACTTGAGAAGAGAGTATCAAAGGTTGTCACTCTTGAGGAAAGTAGCAGAATTTCCAGTTCAGTTGCAAAAATCTATTTCAGATTATTCCTAGGACAAAGACTATAGAACCTTGTTCTGCTATTGAGTGTGCTGAATCACAGAAAATTTCAGTAAGTTAAAGGAAAACTTTTTGAGACATAGTATTTTGCTAGTGTATTTTTATTGATAATGTTCCTTTTTAAATTGTCACACAATTTACATACAACTAAATGCAGAGATCTTGAGTGATAAGTTCAAAGTGCTTTAACAGTCATTTACACTTCTATGATCAACATAAAAAGCAACATATGCAAGAACTTCATCATTCTAGAAAGTGCTTTTGTGAACTTTCCCCTACTCCCTTCTCCCCTTCACCTTCCGGGCAACTGCTCTTAGGTTTCTATGTTTTTCCTATTTCAGAACTTCATCTTGAAATTATACAATAGTTCTTTATGACAGATTTCTTTTACTCACTGTAATTTTGATGTTTATATAATTTGAGCTCTTGCTGGTAGTGTAGAATGTTTAGGGGCATCCCTGGCCTCTACCTACTAGGTGCCCCTGGATTCCTGGATCTCACCTGTGACAACCAAAAATACCTCCAGACATTGCCAAGTGACCCCTGGGGAGCAAAGTCACCCTGGTTGAGAACTTCTGAATAAGGAACACGATATATAAATTTTTCTCAACAAATGTATCGTCGTATGAAATTAACTACTTAGAAAAATATTGTTGCAGTGGATAGTGCATAGGCTTAGAAATGAGTCAATAGTAAATTACATTTCCAGTTCCCACCTTTCAAAGCTGTGTGATACAGAAGAGGGGACTTAATCTTTCCATACTTCAGTTTTCTCATCTTTAAAATGTTTTGGTACTACCATTTTATAAGAATATAATAAGTAAATTTCTAGCAAAATTTTTTGTTAAAGGCCCAGTAAAATTCTTCAACATAGAACAGTTCAGAAAAGTCTTGTCCCTCTTTGCATGTATCTTCCTGTTATGATCTCCAGAATTTTAATGAAAATGGTCAGGGAAAGCAAAGTCACAAAATAATGGATATAGAAAAAGAAAGCTACTGAGACATAATAATTCAATGAAGTGGAAAGTAACATTTTTAGGGCTTAGTTATCATTGGTCCTCTTTAATAGTTTTACACAGATGTTTAACGCCCTGTAATCTCAATTGCGAATTGTGGAATACCTTTGTTCGTTTTGTTTTTGAACTGTTAGCTTTTAATTTTCTCTCTTTTTCTGCCTATATTATAAGGAGAAGAACTTAAAAACGTGTGAGCATCTTTGCTAGCTGTGTCTAGTTGGCACTCCAAAATGTAGGCCTGTCTCCCTCCACAACTGTAAGAGGATAAATCTGCGGTGGGGAAGTCACGAAGCCTGCGGTAGTTTGCTATTGCCGCAATAGGAAATTAGTGCAAGCGGTAAGCCAGACCTCTTCAAAATGAAAGACCAGCCTACTTACAAATGATGCGACTAGTTGCATCTGTCACAGCCTACTTTACCCATCAAGCATTGGAGAACATTTAAAAACCAGCTTTAGCCATAAGGCCGTATCTCAGGGATTAACAAAAATTGCTTTCCTATTCACAGTCTTGGTTTATTACTCCTTTCAATTTATGGGGAGACATTTTACCTAATTAATGGTTTAAGGGTATAAGATATATTTAAATGTACTAAGTGAATTTACAATATGAAGGACTTATTCACAATTCACAGTTAGCTATTATTATTTTCATGATTATTTTTTGCATTTCTATAATAAATGAAGTTTATTATGTCTTCATATATTGATCATCTGTTTGAGGTCACTCCTCCATGAAGAACCCAATAGATCCCTTAGAGAAATATGAAAACTATAATCATATTATCCTTTCATTTAATTCTGTTCCTTCTTTGCTAAGCATTTTTTTAATCATGAATGAATGTTGGATTTTATTAAGAGCTTTCTAGCACCTATTAGTGCTAGAAACCATAGTTCATCTTCTTAAAATCCATTAAGGTAGTTAAATACATTTTTATGTTCTTAAAATATGTCATATTTATATCCTTGGAATAAACCCCAGTTGGTTGTAATGTTTTTGTACATCACTTAATTTAATTAGCTCATGGTTTATTAGAATTTTTATAGCAATATTTATAAATAATATTGGGTTATAACTTTTCTTATCAAGCTTTGCTTGCCTGGGTTTAGTATCAAGGTGTTACCAACCTCATGAAATATATTTGAATGTATATTTTTCTTTTATATGCCTTAGTAAAGATTATATAAATAAAATATATATTTTCCGTTTCATGAGGGTTTGGAAAAAAGTTTAGTTAAAATATTAATATAGTTTGTATATCACAGATTTTACATATAGATATAGATATGAACATAGAGATAGAGATACAGAGATGCTAGGTAAGTAGGTAGATAGATAGATAGATAGATGATACACTTACTACGGCAGAGACTGGTAAACTATAGCCTGCCAGATAAATCTGGCTCATAATATATTTCGTATAAAGTTTTGCTGGAATATAGCCATGCTCTTTTATTTACATTTGTTATCTATGACCGTTTTCATGCTACAATGGCAATACTGAGTAATTGCAACTGACACTGTAAGGTTCAAAATTTTCCAAAAATATTTACTCTCTGTTCTCTTATAGAAAAGATGTTTGTCTACTCCTGGATTATAAAATCATTATATTTCAAAATTATTTCTTTATTAAAAATTTCTATGTAGTATTGAGTCAATTTGACAATGTACATATTTTCTTGACATTTTTTATTATATCCAACTTTTTAATGAGTCTTTTCTAGACAATGTGAACATAACAATGGGCAAAACAAAACATTGACCTTATGGAATTTATATTCTAAAATGAAATACAGATGATTAAAATATACTGTATAAACAAATATATACAGTAGCTTTAGGTAACGATCAGTATTAGGAAGCACAAAGTGAATGGACATGAAAGTTTTAGTTAATGTAACTAGACCAGGAGAACTCTCTTTGAGGAAGTTACATTTTAAACATGTCAAATAAAAGGAACATATCTTCTGACTACCTTGGGAAAGAACAGTACGGGGGAGGAAACTTCAAATGCAGAGGTTCTGATGTGGAAACATATTCTTCGTATTTATCGTATTGAAAGAACAGGAAGAAAGTCAGTATGGCTGGAACAGAATGACTTAGATGCAAAGTGTCAGAAGAAGAAGTCAGAGAGTAACCAAGGGGCCAACATTACTATTCGTAGTTGTCTAAGTGTAACGGGATGCCACTGGTAAATTTGGAGTAGGGTTGTGACAGGCCATGATGCTCACTTTTAAATGAACAACACTGACTGTGTGTGGAGAACATACCTTTGAGGGAATACCAATTTGAGGGAAGCAGTCCTGGCAATGAGACCAGTGAGGACATCATTGTAATTGTCCAGAATAGGTTTAGGGTGCTAGCAATGAAAGAGTAACATGAATTTTCAGTTAGGATATACCTAAAAAAATGAGATTTACTGATGAAATAGATTTGGGTTGTGAAACAGAGAGGAATCAAGGATCATGACAACATTCTTTTCCTGAAAAACTGAAAAAAAACTTAGTGTGGTAAAAAGTAATAAAAAGAAACAAATAAGGCTGGAGAAATTATGAATTTTGTTGGCACATGTTACCTTTATGATGCTTTATTAATGTCCAAATGAAGACAAATGGTAGACAATAGAATAGGAAGTCTGGAGTCCAAGGGAGCGCTCTGACACAGAGAGAGTCTTGAGACTCAACAGCCTATACATTGTACTCACAGCCAACAGACCAGGTATGATCATTTGTGGAGGGTTGGCAGGGAAGAGAAGAAGCACAAACCTGTGTCCTGGAGTGCAAAACACTGAGAGGAGGAGGGGAAGGACCCAGATGATTAGATACTGAGTGAAGTAAAAGTAGAAACAGAAATGCTTATTGTTTTAGAGGCAAAGCAATTATTTCAAAAAGGAAGTTGTGATCAACTGTGTTAACTATTGTTGAGACATCTTTTAGGTAAGGACTAAAAATGACCATTGGATTTGGTAGCTTGGAGGTCGTTATTATCTGTGATGGCAACAGTTTGTGGCATGTAATGAACAAAAATACTGTGGGAATACGGTCAACAAGAATGATAGGTGAAGAAATGTAGGTGGCACATTTCCTCTTAATTTTACAATGTCAGTTATATGTCTACAAACTTTTCCCCTTTTTGAAAGGTGTTATTTTTTCTTTTTTGATCTATATGACTTACCATAGGTTATCTATGTAGTGTTTTTCAAGAACCATCTCTCTCTCTCTCTCTCTCTCTCTCTCTCTCTCTTTTTGGTGTGTCCAATTAAGGGCATGCTCATGCACAATGATATATGCTCTCTCCTTCTGTGTATTTTTCACTCCATGGACATCTTGTACATAGGAGTAGAGGTTGGTGAAATTCTTCACTGTGAAAGCAATAGACCTCGGCATGTTGACTCTCTTTCCTGTCCCTACATCTGTCTTTTCTACACAACATCTCTTGTATAAATGATCCATTAATAAAGTTGGATCGTCTACTTGCTTGATTTTGATCTTTTTTTCACCTTGAAATAACTTATGCAATTATAAAATTTTAATGATTAAAGTTATCTGTCCAAATATATAGCAGATATATCATGGTGTTCTTATATAGTTATTTAACCTGAATTCTTCTCCTGGAGAAGCTTAGAGTTATTGCTGTGGTGTTTATGACCCTGGACTTCATTTACATGTGATCAAAAGTATACAAAACCTATAATTTAAATAAAATGTTTTAGTGATTAAGATTATATGATGTGAAGTAACGTAGACTTTATTTTCTATAAATGCATCAATTAAATGTGTTCTTAACCAGTACATCTTTTGATCTAAGAAAAAAGACAGGGGGGTGAGAGACAACCCATGAAGAATTAACTGCTAAAGGGAACTGTAATATCACCAAAACAAAATAAAACAAACAAAAAACTCTGTAATACCATACCAAATATCTGCAAAATCTATTTCTAGACATTAGAAAACAGCAATGCAAGATTGTGGTCCCCAAAATAAAGTAAAAAATAGGGGTCCTTATATATAGCCCTATGATTATAAAGCTTCTGCCTGGAGTCATTTCCAGGCTGCAGAAGTGAAATGGATCCCCAAACGGAAGTCAGTTCTCTTGCTTAATTTAGGAGGCCGGGGTAAGAATTTGAGAAGTAGAATAAGTGGGAGAAACTGCACTGAGAAAGCTCAAGTGATTTTTCATACGGACTACCTTGGGTTGACTCCTTTTTTTTTTTTCCTGAAAACATTGGCAGAACTAAATCACTGTGCAATTTATTTTACATTGTGTCTCACCCTCAAATATAGAATAATGCATTAGAACAGAATCTTTGGAGTTTGCATAGCTTAAATTTAGAGAGTGATGCATTAACCATGGAATCACCTCCATTGTATTATAGTCTTGTTCCGTGCGAGGAAACCATGGAAAATAGCACATCCCGTGAACGAGCACGCCAGAAGAATACCTATTATGTTGTCTGAAGATATTTTCATTACTTTTAATACTTTCTCTTAGGATTTGGAAACCATGGGATCAGTTTTCTCTATGGAAGTTGATAGGCTCTTTCTTATCAAATAATAAGAAATGTGTAATCCATCTGACCCTCTTTTTTCTCTTTCTTTTAAACTTCCAGGGTCAGAGGCTTTCCTGGTGTGACCTCCAAGGCTCGAGATCCTCAGCCTGTGTCAGGAGTCAGAAGAGGCAACAGGGCACAGAACAGGTATTTATTCTCTGATTTACTCTTATTTTATGAATATAAATTTATTTTTTCACAGGGGAAATATTTTGGGAAGCCAACATTTCATTTCTATTAAATTAAAAACCACTGAGTTTAAATTCAGCTCTAAGTTGATTAACCCCATTTTCTTAAGTTTTGGTTAAAGTAGTGGTTACAAGTGTAATACGCCAGTAATTCAAGTCATAAAATGAACTACACCTTAAATCCTTTAATCTCTGTGACCTCTGACAATTTGTTTAACATTTGTATGATCCCATTTTGCCATTATAAAATGAGAATAATACCGACATCCTAAAGTTGTGGTGAGGCAGGGCTGAGATTACTTACTTGGCACTCGTCAAGCACGCTATAAAACAGCAGCTCTTTGTACAGATTTAGTCGGTGGCTCTCAGTCTCGGCTGCAGAATAGTATCCTCTGGGGTGCTTGTAAAATTTTAATGCCTGGGTCCACGCCTTCAGATATTCTTTTATAATTGTCTGGGGTACAGCTGGGGAAATGTGAGCTTTTAAATTCTCCAGGGGATTTTAATGTATAGCCAAGTTTGAGAGCAAGTAAATTAGGTACGCCGTTTTCACGAGAAAGAAACTTACTGCGTGGATCTGTAGGTCAAAAAGGAAATTCATGGGAAGGTCATCATGTGGCTCACAGAGTTGAAATAAAACAGTATAGTCCTACCTTTGGGTAGACCAGGTGATCCAGGTGCATGGGCTAAATGACTATCTTTTCAGGGGTAAGTCAGCCCTGGGGTATTTTTATAATATTTGTCTCAAAATTCTCTGTTCAAGTTTCCCAACTTGAGAGAGAGTATAATCAAACTGGCTTGGGCCTCATTCTCTATCTTTGGCTAGGATTATTTGATTGCTAGGCTCAAAAACACAAAGCACAATAATGGAGAGGTAATTCCTCCAATGGGGCTGGGGTGTGCTTTTATAAGAAGAAAATGAGACTGAAGATCAACAACCTAAATACACACACACACACACACACACACACACACATATGCACACACAATACCATTACCACTGGCACAACAACCTTCCCTCTTTCTAAAGAATTTTTAATCATAGAATCTGTATTTTACTAGTCACTAGTTCTCAGATTTTAAAAAGTAGCTAAGGTAGCACCTAAGAAACAGTACTGCTTTCTGAATAGCTGCCAATAAATGAAGCAGTGAACAACTGCTAGGACAATGGCCTTGTAGGACCTCAGGAACTGCACAAATCCTGTGTTCCCACTACTATCGTCCTCAGTGCATGAATGATAGATATCCTGGATCATAACCCCCATTTCTATGGTAATTGAGCTTGGACATCCACGATTCACTTCTGATGTCGTCTGTGTCCTGAAGTATTAATACAATATGGTGTGATTCTGATGCTCCAGGGTTAGGGGCGGGCAGCATTCTTCAAGGGGAAGGCTCACGCAAACCACAGCACGGGGACCGGAGCCTGAGCACGGCAGGCGAGCTCTCATAGCGGGTAGTCAGGAGAAAAAAACTGGCAATAACACTGGTCTGATTTGTCCACACAAATGAAAGGACAGACTTGAAGTAAGTTTGCAAATCCTTAAAAGATAAAGCACACAGCTGTGGTCACTATTTTAAGGACTAGGTAGGGAAGTCATAATACCTTTAGCGATAAAAGTAAAATTAAAGCTGAAAGGAATTTTAAATGTCTACAAAACATTTCCTGACCTTGGCATTATTTAGTCAGAAAATGTAAGCTAAGAAAATCGAAATCTGACTGTGAAACCAGCTTGGTAACATGTCTTACACATCATGCCATGGTAACCTGACAGAAAGACACTTATGTCACTACAAACAGTAATTAGGCCAGGTAATATTTTTATCTTTCACACAACATGCTAATTTAATGTTTGTAATTAACAACATGAAGGTTATTCTTTAATAAAGAATATAGATGTTTTCATGATAATAAATAATCTCAGTTTTATAAGCATAGATCCTATTTCACATATATTGTTTTCAAAGACAAAATTCTATAGGTTAGGAATAATTTAAATAGATGTGGAATATATTCTGAATGATAACAGAGCATTAATAATCAGTCATATCTGAAAGAGTGGCTTTTTGTATTCAGGGGAGATTAAAGTGAAGAGACCAGAAAGCATGAAGTGGATAGTCCAGAAAAAATCTTGTTTCGAAATCTAATTTGAGGCCAACTGAATATGTAATTCCCTGTGTTGTACATGCAAGTGTGTAACGATCTTGGAATAGGTCCCATAAGATATTAAATCCACTGGAGTTTTCAATAAAACTACCTGTTAGAACCCTTCTTCCATGATCAGAGGGCGACCCTCTTATTCTGAGAAATAAGCTTTCTGTACACCTTTTATTTCTGAAATCGGATTGTGGATGTGTAATTTTCCATAAACTTAAAAAAGTAATTTGTATTCCAACTGCAATTTCACCTGGTCTATGTATTAATTTTAGGAGATTTTACATTCAATAATCTACTTGTAAATTGAAGCCAAAAAATATGAATGTCAGGTACTATGTCAAACAATGGGGAAATAAACAAAAAAGGGAGAACTAAAATTAAATCTCCACTTCCCTGTACTCATGTGGACTTTTATTAAACTATAATACAGGGGACATTGAACAAGCAAGTTATTGGACAGGGCAGGCAGCATAGAGAAGGTGAAACTTACTCTAGATCAAGGTTATCAAACCTTTTCCTGTAAGGATCAGATGGTAAAACTATTTTAGTCTTTGTGCACAATGATGTTTGGGTCAGAACTATTTGAACCTACCATTGTGGTGTGCAAACAACCGTCAACAAGACGAAAACAAAAGGACAGGGCGGTGCTCCGATAAAACAAAACTGGAGGGTGGGGTAGAGGTGCTACCGTGGTTCTACTTTGTGGACCCCTGATATCTAGATCTTGAAGAATCACTTGGAATAACACATTTGGAGAAAAATATAAGTGTCACATCAGGTGTCACAAAGCAAAAGCAAGGTGACACGCTCTGGGAATGGAGAAAAACCGATAGTGTCTCCTCGCACGTTATATTAGCTGGAGGATAAATGAACAGATCACCCTGTTCAATCGATACAACAGCCCTATTCGTGCTGATGAGAAGGAAGTCCATCCTAAGTGGTAAGACCAAGATTCAAAAATTCAAACACAGGCTTGACTTCAACATCCTGCTATTAGCACCATGGCTTGTTTCTTCAGTCTGAGGACTATTTACTTGTTAACTACCACGCACTTAGTAATTACAGTTACTATGGGAAAAAATTATTCCCATAATTTTTTATGGGAATTACATGTAGTGGATCCAAAAATAATTAGTATGTATGATGAGCTTTAATTGCTTAGCATTCTGAAGGCAAAAATAAATAAATTTACCTGTAACTGCACGGTTAGTACTATGTAATTAATGAAACACCAGTTTCTTATGAACTAAAGGTTGCCAAACAAAGGTTGCATTTGAAATAGAATCACTTTTCAATTTTCTTTTGCTCAACATTACTGACGGGGACATCCTGCTTTCATTCACACGACATTGCTACGAATGGAAATGAATCTATTTCTTTTAACATTTTCCTGTGTAAGTGCCACACAGACATATGTTCTTGTTGGATTCTCAATTAATTACAAGAGAAGCTGTGAAGAATACTCTTTGTTTCTTTTAGAAATGTAAAATGCTCTCAATCATTTTTGCCTGCTGTCTTGAGAAAATCAGTGATGTCGTATTTAGGCTAAAGGATGGGAAAGTTATTTGGCCTCTGTATTAAAAGTAAATAGCTGAAATTATCATCAAAAGCTTTCAAACTGCAGGCATTGTAAACACATAAAATGGGGACAAGAAGGGACTTCTAAACGCTTATCATTCTCATATGTTTAAACATTTCATAAGATCAATTATCTGCATCAAAAGTGAAATCTGGAGCCTGGTTATACTTCATTAGGTCCATTAACTGTAACGACAACATCTTAATATAAATTATTCTCATATGGGTTCTCAAGAAGAGAATTAAACACTTTTCAAAAAAGATGAAAAAGAAAAAGATAATAGACTGCACAGTTTCCAGTCTTGTGATCATTAATGAGCCACGAGTTTTTGGTCCTGTTAATTCACCTCTAATTAGTCTGATGTGACAAGAAACATACTCCTTACCATTGATCTTTCCATCATAGAAAGGCCCCATCACACAGAATGATAGCATGAGGGAGGACTTAGAAGTCGAGTTCATTCTACAACCACATTAAACAGAGAGGGGAATTGAGGGACTAAGAGGTGACCTCATGTAGGTTGTTAATAGAAGAGCTAATATTACTGAGTCCTAACTTAGTGTCTTTAGACTTTAACACACATTTCTTCACTTTTCCTTTTTTGAAACTTATCCTGAGCTGGGATATGTACTGCTGGAGCATGCAAGTTTGATTCCATAGCAGTGAATATACAATATTCTCTCTCTTCCCCCCCCAAAAAATTATAATCCCAACTTTAGAAACCAGATACTATACCATGAATCTCTAAATCACTGTTTATATGATCAAATTAGATATGGGACAGTCATTACTCACATGTATAGCATCAGTATTTTAACTTTGGCAGACTTTAACTTTGATATAATAACTTTGATACCTAATCATTCTAGGCATTTCATTGACGGCTGAGCCTACTGCCTAAATCATACTGCTGAAATGGTCTGTCGTTTCTCCATTGGCTGCAGAAGTAAAAATCTAAACTTCTGAAATTAATAAAATGCCCGATCTACCATTCTGTTTTTATTTCTCCTTTGACTCCTCTTCCCACCAACAACCACTCACTCTTCTTTTCCTAGCTTAGTTCAAGCTGATTTAGTCATTTATGTTATTTAGCTCATCCTCTTCTCTACACATTTTCATGGCTTAAGAATGAAAAAAAAATCCCCTTGTCTCATCAACCATGATGATCTCTCCTAGCTCTTTGTACCTTCAAAAGCGCAACTTATAATTTACCCAGAATTTTTTCAGCATGATATTAGTACTGAGATTTTCCTTCTAGTAAGCTATAATAAAGCCTAATAACCAGGTTGCTGAGTAATGCAGATTTTTGGCATCAGCGTTACAGGGGACGTGACGAGAATGGTCCCTCAGCACGACGTCCCTGTTGGGCCCTAATTCACAGAGGAAAGTTTCCTTCAGAAGTGTTTACAGTGGCCAGTATTACAATAGAATATCTATATTAAACTCCCACTACTGCAATATGTTATATCCAGTCTCTTTTCTATTTTATCCCTTCCATGTCTATGTTCAATATAAATCAGATATCAAGTAGAACAAAAGAAAAAGATGATTTTCTGGTAGTTTTTCTTTTTTGCTGTTGTTGTTGTCATTGTTTTTTTACCTTCCAGTGTCATGTCCAGTAGGACTATAGGTGCTTTGATTAGATCACCTAAAATCCATGGTAAACAGAGAGCTAGAAATACCTGGAAGTTTTTTGCCTCCCTCTGTAGATTAGCTGGTGATTGCCAGTCTGGTAATATTATGTTGCATGGGATAACTTTGATGATTCACACCCCAGTACCCCATTGGTCTGTTGGTGGGGTCAGGTCGGAGTCATGTTCCCAGAGACCTTGCTTGAAGTGACTGCCATATTTGGCATCTGTTTCAAGGTGTTCCTCAGCTTCTCTTTAGTGGGTCACTGGTCTCACTATCTGCTTTAGGTACACTCGTCTGAGATACTGCCTTTCTGGTATCTGACCCCCAAAATGTAGTTTCTAGGTATTTCCAGGCATACCAGACTTCTCATTAAAACTATCCTTATTATATTTAAGACCATATGTATTTTTGTAATGCCCAAAGTACCAAGTCATGCCAACTTTATATAGGAAGAATTATATTGTTACAAGACTTTGAAATTCAGGAAAATAATAAACAGCTATAATGGGATGTCAAATAATACAATCCCTGTTTTCTAGGGTCTTTAGCTGAGGCTTCAAGTCTGAGAAAAATAGGTAAAAGTGCCTACACGTTCTAAAGAGAAGAATGGTGTACGGCTTTTCAGGGCTTGTTAAGGTATAGCCATACCATGTTAGCAATGGTTGCCTCAATAGCCCATGAGAGAGACTGGACATTCATTAAATGCAAAACTTCTTCGAAGTGAATTTGTAAGAGTAAAAAACACTATGAATTTTTTTTCCTTTCTCTATCAGGCAGGAGATGAACATACTTCCTATCTCCTAGACAGGCAAAAGAATAGCAGAAGTGCTCCTTAGAGAGATTGAGGAGGGTGGCTTTCACAAGAGGAGACTGGGACATCTTACAATAATAATAGAAGTTTTCCAAAATATGGGAACTTAAAGACTCCACAGTGTTTGTTGTACCCTGAACACTGATTGAAATTGTTCTCGATGGAGTTTGTTGTGAATATTAACTTGGGGGCAAAAATGCTGGAGTGGCTGGCTCTCCCTGGGAAAGTCTGCTGGAGGAGGTGTTTAGAGCTCTTCTGATGGTTTTTGGAGAAAAGACTATAGTAGGACCAGACCACCCTGGCACTGATTTGCGGGGCCAGGGGTGCTTAGATGTTCCCATGGTTTTAAGGGGTACTTTGCAAAAGCGGCTGGGCCTGAATCATCTGGGAAGGACTCCTCAGAAGATGGCCTCTGGCTGTGCTCACTGAGGGGCACAGCTGGGGCACAGGAGCCAAAGGGATTTGTAAGGGATGTGTGGGGATGTCTACAGCCTGCATCAGTGAATGCAGGTGCAAAGGGATATTCCCCATGGATAGGGCCCCAGAGGCATGCTCCAAAGTAACTCCTTTGGCGTGACAGAGGGTATTTGACAGCCAAGAAAGACCTATAATGAGCATGTGCTAATTAAATGAAAATTTTCTAATTAAATAAGACTTTATCCTTAACCGTCACATTGGAAGAGCTAGCAGAACAAAAGGAAGTTGGAGACAGGAGAGGGAGAGGACGAGCCATATCCACCTTTCAAACTATTGGTCAGATGTGAGCTCATGGAGCAGAAAAAAATCTTCGAATTGAATGAAAGAGAAAAATAATCTTATAACAATAACTGAAAATAAAATAGTTATATTGCCTGAAAATTATGGGACTTCTGTCACTAGAAAGCTAACAACCCCATCCACATTATTGTCCAGGAAAGGGCAAAGAGTATCTGACAAAATCCATTTGAATGCAGAGGTGGAAAAAGAGGTCATTGTCTGATCATACCTGATCATGTTGAGCTTTTTAAAAAGCCTCTTACAATCTATGATATTAATTCTCTTTACCATGGTACCCAAGTTAAAAAAACAGTAAATGGGATTCTGTCTTTACTTTCAGAAAGCCCATATTCTAAAAGTAGAAAAAATGCGAAGAAAGAGAAATGGGCAGTTTTAACATTACCAATAGGACACCACTGTTGAAGAGGGTGCAGAAATTCTAAAACTCTATTTCCTGTGTATGGTCATTCATTAAGTTACCTTCTAATTTCTCCCAGCTGAAGAGTCTTTATAAGGGGAAAATGCTGGCTAAAAATGCTGTTACATTTCCTGTTATTAAGTTGTAAGGCACCTTGAATGCATAATGTACCTGAGTTTCTTTCACGGAGCAAGTCTTTGACAGTTGTGCTTGGTTGAGTTGGGCAGCAAGCGCTGTGGAATCCATTCTCAAGGGTGCTTCATTCATGCACTGTTGTAAGTGCCATTTAGGAATTTCATGCTTTTGGTTAGATTAAAAGCTGTGTTCTATACATTTTCAGATGTCATAGCACAGACTAAGAACGCAGGTTCTTGCATTTAGATGTAAGTAGACACACACCATGAATCTGACTCGATGGGATTCACTCTTATAAAAACTACCACGAATGCTGCTTTGTCATAACTTATTAGGCTTGCGAGTCAGAAGCAACCTCAGTACGAAGATGAACAAAAGCCAGTACTAATCACTTTAAATATGCATTGTAACCCTATCAAGTAATAAATGTAATAACTTCCTCTATTTTGAGGTTTCTGTGTGTCAGTATGATGGCAGGACATCACATGCATTATGTCGCAAAGTCTTCAAGGTTAAGAATGTAGAGACACCAGGGTAGCGTTCCATGAAGCCAAGGGTAGGTAGAGGTCAACTGTTGCTTCTTCCTTTATTCCCGTTCTATGCTTCCCAGCTTCCTACAGTTTTGCCACTCACTGCACGCACTGGGCCACTTCTGCAATTTCCTGTTATAGACCCAATTCCTGGGGGCATTTGCTTTTTCTTAATGCTCTACTCAGGAGGGTATTTACTCTCCTGAGTAAGGAGTAAACTTTCCACTGCAGCCAATAGTTCTGGTCAATCTTCCTCCCTAACATACAGGAACATACAGCTTCAGCCCTGATCCAAGAGACAAATGTAGAGCACAAGAACTGTTCTCACACCTTGACCGACCTGCCACAGATCTCAACATTCTCTCTTATCCCTGTGTAGATGTTTAGCTGCAATGGATGTTGTTTTCTTTCTCATCATTCTTTGTAATTCTTGAGAATCCCTTGTGAATGCAAACATGTTCTGTGTATTTCTTGGGAAGCACCTTATGGGCAAAGGCACATTTTTCCTATCCTCCCACTCATACTTTCTTGTCTTCTCAACCCTAAGTATTGTCTTGTAATCAAAGGCTTTTCTTGCCTTCCTTACAGTACAAACTAAAGTCATCACCTTTTAATTTTCTTTCTATCATATTATTCTTTCTCACACCTTATTTAGGCTCAGCCAAAGGTGCCCTCTAAACAAGATAACCAGGATGACTCCTGGCATCATTGTGATGACTATTTTTTAGGGGTCCTATCTGAGCCCTTGTTATAGGTGTAGGAACGTTCATCTTCATGGACCTGTCTCCTTCAATCTCTGCATTTCTATATCTGAACTCTGTCAGTTCTTCCTCCTCTGCATTTCAAGCTCATTTCTTTATAACTTCCAGAATCAGCAGCATTCACTTTAAGGAAGGAAAATCCTCAGTGAGTTACATAACCATTTCTAATATTGAACAACAGTTATTCCTAATCATGTCAACATAGCAAACACTAGTAAGGAAAAGGGAAAAATAAAAGTACTATCAAGAACTAAAACTGAATTCCAGAAACATCACTATTCTAGACTTCGACAGGAACACGCTTATGTCTTTGATATCCAAGTTGTGCTGGTTAAATATATCAGAAAAACACGCTTTTTAATTTTGTAACTCTGAATCCAGAAATATTTGGTTACTGTCATTATTTATGGCAGGAATACTGATCTTGTATAAAGGAGGACTGATTTCTTTTTACCAGGCTGTGGAAGGCTTCCCAAACACAAAGCTTTTGAACAATTCCAAAACACTTGCAATGATATCTTCACCAATCCTTTACAACAGTGCTTATATTTTCCTTTGGGAACAGAAGGAGAGAATTAAATTGTCCGTTTTGACAAAGGTCAGAGAAATAGGTTTTCAATATTATCAATCCTCTTGCATTTAGCTTTTTACTCTGCAAATGTCTACAGAGTACGCACCAAGAGTTAGAGATAGGGATACAAAATTAAACAGGTAAACTAAAGTCCTTGCTAATAGGAAGGGTGTGTGTGTGTGTGTGTGTGTGTGTGTGTGTGTGTGTAAGGAAGATGGTAAGTACTTGCATCAAAATTTAGTTTATGATATGGTAAATTAAGGCTGTCCAGAAACACCTTTTTATTTAAGGTACCCATTCATTAAATGCTGTAGTATAGTTAAATAAAATATATTCACAGATGCTACCTTACTTCTTCCATCTGCCTAGGATGAGCTGTATGGTTTGTGTTTGACAGGTTTCAGCTTTAAAATCAAATTTTCAGAAGAAATCTTCCCTGTGAAGATGTTGTTACGTAGTTATTTTGTCCCTCTACCATGTTTAATTGCCCGCATAGATATTTGTGCTTAATTATTCACTTGCTTATTATCTACATTTCTCTCCTAGTGTTTGCCACTGCATTCCCAGAGTTTTGATTCATTTTAGGCAAATGATAATTGTTTAACTAACATTTGTAGACTAATTAAATAATAGTGATGCATAGGTCTTCTTGAATATACGTAAGAGCATTAATTAAAAAATCACCATCACTGGTTCAGCAATATGTTTTTTTTCATTTGTTTGCTTTTTGGTTTTTGTTTTTTAATCATGATCAGATGGAATCCATTCCAGGAATGCAAAGCTGGCACAACACTTACAAGTCAACAAATGTGATGCAGCACATAAACAGAATGAAAGAGAAAAATCACACGATCATACCAATAGATGCAGAAAAAGCATCCAACAAAATTCAGCACCCATCTGTGATAAAAACTCAGCAAAGTGGGAACAGATGGACCACACCCCAACATAGCAATGGATGTACGTACAAACCTACAGCCAACACCATACTCAGTGGGCAAAAACCAAACACATTTCCCTTAAGATCAGGAGCAAGACAAGGATGCCTACCTTCACCACTCTCATCAACATAGTCCCAGAAGTCGTAGCCACAGTGATCAAACGAGAAGAATCAAAATGCATCCAAATTGGATAGAAAGAAGCAAATCTGTGACACAATGCTGCACATAGAAACCCCTAAAGACTCACCCAAAAAATAAAATACTAGACCTAATGCATGAATTTGGCGAAGTAGCAAGATACAAATCAATATTCAGAAATCAGTTGCATTTTTGTACACAAACAACAAACCATTGGAAGGGAAACTGAGAAAACAATCCCATGCCTTAGATTTGGGCCAACAAAAAAATAAAGTACCTAGGAATACATATAATCAAGGAGGTAAAAGACCTGTACTCGGAAAACCACAGGACATTGAAGAAAGAAATTGATGAAGATACAAGTAAGTGGCAGCATATCCTGTGTTCTTGAATTGGAATAATTAGCATCATCAAAATGTCCACACTACCCTAAACCATCCATAGAGTCAATGCAATTTCTATTAAAGTATCAATGACATACTTCCTAGCTCTAAAACAAATATTTCAAAAATTTATATGGAACCAAAAAAGACCCCAAATCGCCTCAGCAATCCTGAAAAAGAAGAACAAAGTTGGAGGTATCAAAATACCTGATATCGAACTATACTACAAGGCCGTTGCAATCAAAACAGACTGCTACTGGAATTGGAATGGACGTAAAGATCAATGGGACAGATCAGAGAGCCAAGAAACAAAACCACACCTTTGTGGCCAATACTTGACAAAGGAGGCAAGAGCACGCAATGGAGCAAAGACAGTCTCTTCAATCAATGGTACTGGGAGCACTGGCTGATTCTTTTTATGTGCTCTGACTGGGGATTGAATCCACAACACCTTGGTGTATTGGGACAATGCTTTAATCAACTAAGTGACCCAGCCAGGGCTTCATTTTCTTTTATACTTAGGTTAATATGAGACAAGGAAGATAATTTCCATGTCTAAACACTGGAACAACCTAAATCATATTAAATTATAATCATTATCATCTTTTAAAGGAAACTCTAAATGAATATTTGAATGAAAGAATAGTATTTATTATTTAGCTTTCAGAGTACAGAAATATCTCAGAAAAACTGTGACACCAGTGTATGTATGTTTGAGGTAATATTTGTATAATTAGTAACTCTCACAGCAATGGGAAGTACTTGGGTTTTATTTTTTAATATATTGTATATTAACTTTCTGAATCAAGAATTCCTCATTGTTGTAAAATAATTTCAGTTTGGTGCTCTAACAGTTATACAAATAGATGTAAACTCCATTCCTGGATGAACTTTAAAAAGGTTCAACACTGACTAGTTATGTTATTAACACGAATGTCAACAAAAACAGTCCAATGGGGGCAGAGGCACAGTAACAAAAATTATAAATATAGTTGTCTTATGGGAGTAAACCATAGAATCATCAGGCTTAAAAAAACCTAAGGTCACTGTTTTTATTTTTTGCTCTTTCTGACTCTTCCCTGTTAATGTAGTGGCAAATTCTGATCATTTCCCCTTATTTAATATCCCTGTGAACAAATTTGCTGGTACTGGATACTACACTTAAATACATAATCATTATCATCATCTGATTAACTAGATTATTATTAGTGGAACCTCATCAAAGCTTTTAAAGCTTATTAATGGTTTCATGTAACTTAAAAATCTAATTTTGGAAGTAACAGGCTACGGAATTTTTCCTTCTATTGGTAAACAGCCACCATCCACCAGTATTACTATGAATATCTAAATAAAGTGTACAATCAGCTTATATATTACTTAAGAGCCAGCATACATGATGTACAATATATGTAAAACATCATCAAATATTGTGATAATGCCATTAGGCATGACATTTGAAAATATTGGCTGGTCATAGTACATTTTTCTGGACTAAATTTTAAACTATCTAGAGGCTAATATGACAACAAAGTCATTATCTTGACGTAATGTGTCATAATCTTCTTTCATACGGTTCACTGGCCTTTCTTGTTGCCTTTCCATGGACGAGCCTAAAGTTCTGACTGTTCTTTTATGAGTCGGTTGTATTCTTTTGAAAGATTCTCTGATTGTCTCTTCATTGTCATCAGGTCATTTTGCACCTTAGAAAGGGCATCTGAAGTCTTCTTTAATTCAATTTTCAGTTTTTCCTGTTCTTCAACCAGTTTTTATTTTCTGCTCTCAAAATGTGTTCCTCTTCGTCGGTATAGCTTTTCAAGAGCTGTTTTAGTTTTTCATTTTCTTTCATGATTTTTTTGGCAGCCTCCTTAGTATCTTCTGCTTGAGTTTTAAGTATGTTTTTGTTTGATCTTTTGCCAACTGAGTAATAAGGGTAGCCAGATGTCTCCACACTAACCAAAAAAATAATGAAAATCAAGAAATGTAAATATTTCTTTGAGACCTAAAAACTTTCATCTGTGTATGTTCGTGGACACCAGGTTGGCTGGGTGAGCTCTTCAACAGCAGTAATAGAGGAATCGTTCCTTACTTCTCTCACGGCATCTAGAAACGGAACAATCGGTAGGACCGTAATAGTAAGAAAAGCCTTGTTCCTAAAGGTTGAAGTTTTACCCCAGACATTAAATGAAAAAATCTTCTGCCATCTCTGAGGAGGAATAAAAGGTAGGCAGAAGATTAAAATGAGTCCTATTTCAGCATAAAGAAAGGTTGCAACTGCTGCCTATTGGAGTGTCATTTTTCTCTCTTCACACCCAGCCTGTGGCCAACCTGGCCCCAGCAATATGGTTTTCATAACCCTTAAAAATACATAGCTCTAACCGATTCTAAATTATAGGTCACCTTTGTTTTTGCTTCCCCAGTGCCCATTTAACCTTCCTTTGATAATATCACCGCGTTTTTCTTTGGTTAATGACATCTTAAAAATCTCAATTTAGCCCTGGCTGGTGTGGCTCAGAGGATTGAGTGCTGGCCTGCGAACTGAAGGGTTGTTGGTTCGATTCCCAGTCAGGGCACGTGCCTGGGTCGTGGGCCAGGTCCCTAGGTGGGGGCATGTGAGAGGCAACTGATTGATGTATCTCTCACACATCAATGTTTCTCCCCTTCTCTTTCTCTCTCTCTTTCTGTCTCTAAAAATAAAAAAATAAAATCTTTAAAATAAGATCTTAATTTAGTTATTTTCATTGGACCTGACTTACCCAGGCTCTAAGGATTTGAGCACATGACCCAGATGTGGCCACTCAGAGACTTTGGGACTTTTGTTTAGAAAGCGAAATTCTCCCTTCCACCTAAACTGAGTCCATAAGGCCATTATACTAAAGCTAGTGAAGGCCACCACTAGAGGGGAGCCGACCTGAGAATGGGAAGCTAATCTGCAGGAAAGGAGTACAGTAAAGCTTCCAGATATGAGATTTTAGTGCCTGATTTTAGCTCTGTGTAAACTAGAATTCTCCGGCAAAACTCTGCATTGTGGTAGCCAATTTAAGTAGGGTTTTTTTTGTTTTTGTTTTTTGTTTTTTGTTTTTTTGTCTCTTGCAAATGAAAGAGTCCTTACAGATAATCAGTCATTTCTTTGACTGGTATGTCTTAATACTTACAAATTTCAGCTTTCATAAATTTCCTAATTAACATCCTTACCAGGTATTCTAAGTCTTTTCCTTACAGCTTTTGCGTATTTATGGTTACACAAACTTACATTTAAACATAATCTATTATGCCCTTTCTAGCATCATTCCTCATCATGTCTTTTCAGCTTCAACTCTCCTGCTAAGTGTTTCATTCTCGGGCTGTTTCTAAGCTCAGTTTCACAAAAGAAGGAATCTGGTTGGCATAGTTTTTGGTTCCCAAGAAGGGTTGTAAATTAAATACAGTTTGTGAGTTGGCATCATTTGGGGAAAGTGACCATAATTTGCCTGTCTACTAAAGGGATGGACAAAATATAATTATATGTATGGTATAAGCTTTGACTATGCAAAAATGCATTGGAAAGAAAGATCACTTATAATGATAATGAGTATGGTAGACAATAGCATATTCAGCAATAATATTGGCATACAGATACAACGTAGCAGGTGTTGAATTAAAGATTATTATTACTTGTAGTTATCCTTGTTTGATACAAGAAAGGAATCTTTACTTCAGGAAAGTTCATACATGAAGTAATCAAGGTGATGGTCCAAAGATTTCCTTGTTCTTTTCACTTAAGCTGATGTATATCATTCAAGGGGAATAGCCAATGGCGATCACTGTGTTTTAACCCAAATCTATCTTACTCTCAGCCCCAACGTCTCTGTGGGGGGTGTGTGTGTGTGTGTGTGTGTGTGTGTGTGTTTAAACACTAGCAGTCATGTAGCCAAGGCTGCAGTGCTGCAGGAGAGTCAGAAGAAGCCTTGTTTCCCTAATGAGAGCCTCTGCTTTGGCCGGCTTTCCTTCTGTGACAGCACTGCTTATGAAGTCTTCTTGCAGGTATCAATTTCCCTGATTTAACAGTTTAAACTTCTGAGGCAGGTATTAAGTCTCTTACATAATAGATGAAGAAACTGGGCTTTACAGAAGGCCCATGATTTTTAAGTGTGTGTCTTACAGTGTGGTTAATGTGACTCTTTCTGTTTTTCAATTTTCTCCTTTTTGGAAGACTAAGCAAACTAAGCAAAATCTCAATGCATAGGTCAGGGATTCTAAGCATGATCCTTTATTTTTACTTGCTTACCCATAACATAAGATGACGGAAGTTGATAATGTGTCCAGGATGCTATTATTAAAAAGAAATCACATTTTATTTTAATGTAGATAATACGATGCAGTAGGAATTATAAAGTCACAAATTTTCACAGCCCTGAGAATATTTTTGTTAGTGTCAATATTATAAAACTGATAAATTTATAAAATACTATAAATTTATAACTATTATAAAATATAAAATATTACTTGAGCCTTTAGGATGTATTTTTGTTCTGAATTATAAGATTTTAAGAATATGTTATACAGCTAGAGATAAAAAGAGGCTAATTTATAACTCAAATGGCAAGTAGGCACTTCAACTTTTTCCTATAAAATGAACTTATATCTCCCCATATTTATTCACGACAGCCATACTTTGCTGCGGAATCAAATAGCATAATGGACATCAATAATTCGTTGTTTACTGATGAGAATTGGAACTTCCTGCCTGCATCTAATAGTCAAATTCTTGACATGGCATTCTGCAGATGACAGTAAAAATAGTAAGAGTACTATCCAAATTGTTAACCATCAAATTCCTCTATGACCTCTGGCCTTTGTCTAAGTGGTTATACCACCGAAGCATGAAAAATGAACTTATTTAGATTTGAGAGAAAGATGAATACAGGAATATTAGTGGTTTAAAACTGCCAAGTAATAATATGTTGTTTGATACTCTTGGGCCCCTAAACACAAGGCAGACAGATGTGGTAAGTTTTTTAAGGCCAAAAAAAGCATCCACTTTTCCTAAGACCTGAAGAGTGTCAGATAAAAGATGCAATGCTTGACATCTGCTAACATAAGAGGGTATGTAATCAGAGAAATCTGGTGTAAAAGGGGTCACATTTGTCCTCAAGGTTGCCAAGTGGCAGAAAAGAGAGGCTTCCTTCATGTAAAGAATGTGGCCTTTCAATATATGGAAGGAACCAACAACAGATAGATGACATAAAGAAGCAGATAAGACATCGAGAAAAAGAAACACTATTACAGAATGGCTTACTTTTCTACCACAAGTGTGTGGAGAAGAGAGCACTGGACACAGATGTAGATGGCCTCCTTCATGTATGAGGTCTTTTAAAGTACAGTGGTTCTATCCTCAAGCAAACACAGACCAATCAGTATCCATACTGAACAACAGAGGCTGATGGTCTCTCTGTTGGATGATGACTTAGAGAGAGACGCACACAGTGATAGGTAATTGCTTACTTATTTCTGCGTTGCCAGCCTGTGAAGTAGCATAACAGTAACACCGTCCTGGGACTTCTCAAATGAAAAGCATATTGACTGTCTTTTAGTATGAATTCCTAGCTTTGCAAAGGAGAAAAGAATCCCAGGGTTGTTACGAGTAATTTGCACAAGTAATTTCCTTTATATTTTTAGGTGTATGTATGTGTAGTGTGTGTGTAACTTCATGAATTCAGTGATTATGCTCCCACATACTGATGAAAATTAGACTCTCAAATAATGATCTTTTTCAGAAAAGATTATTTTTAATGGAAAGATAAGTTTTGCAACATAAAAATAATAATCAAAGTGCAAACAAAAATAGGGTAGAGGGGACAGGGGTACATGTTTTATGTAGATATATATTTCATACAAAATGTATTTTAACATATAAATATATTAATATATAAATAAATATTATATATGTAAATAAATATATATTTCACCTTAGAACCCTGTGAAAGTTTTACATTACTATAAATTAACTTATATTAAAAATCACTAAATGCAAAAGTTAGGAAAAACCAATGGACCTAAAATTGCAGTTGGTAGAATAAAATACAGATAGATAATAAAAGGATTCATAAGTTAATGGAATAGTTTTCCACTAACAAAAATTAAGACCATCTGAACCTCAATTAGGATAAGAACTGAAATCAGTTGAAACAGATCAGGTGCTTCATCTTACGAGCAAAGGTGAAGAAGAGATAAAAGTAGTCAAGAGCTGATAATTTTTAAAGCTGGCTAATGTGGACAGGGTGTTTCAATATACTATTCTCTTTAGTTATTTTTTTATATGTTTGAAATTGTCCACAATAAAACAAAAACAGATAACAAAGGCAGTTTACATTAGCAGAGAATACCGATGCGAATTCCCATTGTGGTGGTCTCTTATAAAACTGTCTGTGTTAAACCACAAGTGATCTCTCTCCCCAAAACAGAAGACAAATTAAAATGGCCCGTCAAACAGATTTTTTTCCTATTTTGTTTCCACAAATCATTACAAGGGATAAACTGTTAAATTAAGCTTTTTACAATGCCAAGTTGTTCATTTTCCTAAACTCAGAAATACAAAGCATAACTTGAAGTGCAGTGTATATACTTATAAAAGATGAATCCAGAAGTAGGGAAGTGTTTTCTTGAGGCTGTTCTGTGAGGTGATGAAAAGGATTGGCTCTAGAGTTACCTGAACTACAATGGTAGCCACTAGCCACATAAGGCTTTTTAAATTAAAATTAATTAAAATTAAATACAGTTAAAAGTTTGGCTCCTCAATGTTAAGTTGCCACATGTACCACCTGATGGGACAGTGCCGATATGAACATTTCCAACATCACTGGAAGTTTCACTGGTCAAAGCTGATCTAGAAGTTTTCTCTAGACAACTTCTCGATCAGTGTCCAGCCTGTAGCCCACGGGCCGCATGTGTCTCAGGATGGCTATGAATGAGGCACAACACAAAATTGTAAATTTACTTAAAACATTATGAGATTTTTTGTGATTATGTGTCGCAATGTATTAATGTGTTGCCCGAGACAGCTCTTCTTCTTCCTGTGTGGTCCAGAGATGCCAAAAATTTGGACACCCCTGCTCTAGAAGCTGATTCTATTTGAATATTAGGTCATAATTGAATACAATCAGCTTGATATTTGAATATAATCAGCTTAGGTCATAATTGACTATATGACCTTTCTGCCCTTAGGTTTCATCATCTTTCAAATGGTATTAAAAATAGTAGCGCTTACCTCTAGAATGGCAGTGAGGATTAAATATAAAGCACTTAGAGCAGTACCTTGTACATTGTAAGCATTGAATAAATATTGTTTCTTTAATGTAACCTGTTGCTTAAAATAGTTAAATGGTTATTAGCTGGATTAGATAGTCTGGTCTCTGACTCCATGGCACACGTAACCTTTGGGGAAGTGAAGCATTCTGTACATTGCTTAACTGATTTTAGGATGTTGACACATTCATACAGCAGTCTCAAATACAGATTTTAAAACATCAAAATCCACAATTTCTTTTTCTTAGATTGTCATGATGCCTGGTTTTCCTTAGCTTTAATGGATGGGACTGTCAGGCTCTAGTGTTTAGACAAGAGATTCTTTCTGTCTCGAGAACTGAGAAGAGGAGCTATTTATTCAGTGTGGCAGGCAGAATAATGGGTCCCTCCAAAATGTCCATGTTGTAGTGTAAGGGACTCGTGACTACGTTACATGATGAGGCATGAGAAACTGCACAGAGGGAATTAAGGTTACAGCTTTGAGACAGATTATCCTCGGTTATGTGGACAGCCCAATGCACCCACATGTACCCTCAAAAGTGGAAGATGAAGAGGCAGATGAAATTCAAAGCATGAAAGGAACTCCATCAGTTGTTGCTAGCTTTGAAAATAGAGGGAGGTACCTGCACTCGAGACATGTAGAAGACCTCTAAAGTCCAGAGGTGGACTTCACCTGACAGCCAGCAAGAAAACAGGGATGTTAGTTCTACAACCACAAGGAACTGAATTATGTTGATAACATGAAAGATAACAAATCAGACTCCCCTACAGCCTCCGGAAAGGATCTCAGCCCTGTGCTCACCTTGATCTTACCCCAGGGAGACTCATGTCATTATTTTGATCTATAAACTCAGAAAGTTGTATTATGTTAAGCTAAGTTTTTGTTAATTTGTTGTAACAGCAACAGAAAGCTAATGCAATCAGCATAATTGAAAATGCAATGGAAAACTGGCAAGGCAAAGTCTTAAGCATTAAAAAATAGTACTGCCATGTTATCACAGCAGAATGTAAGTACTTATCAGCTAAAAATCCTCATGAAAATAAATATGGTAAAACTATTGAAACCAAATATAAGACCATATTAACAATCTAAGGGAAAGTCTATAATATATTTTTTGATAATGTATGTTCAGAGAAAAAAAAATTTGATTAGCATGTCCTCTAATGAAAAAAAGCCAAGTGACTTTTGACAAAGGTAGAACAATATTTTAAAAGCACATCACAGTTTGGTCCCAATTCTAGATGTGGCAGCTAAGCACACCAAGGACAAGGGTTCCTTGTTTCATGGCAAGTGACTTCTGAGTTGGTCAGAGAGGTGCCCTAGTCCCCATTAGTTAATCTTTTTCCATCACCTTTTAATGTCTAAGAAATTTTGATATGCCCACAAAATTATTCCAATTGAGTCCAAAAAATAAAGCTTTACTGGGTTTACCTTTACAAATAGAGTAGTTTACCCTTGTGAAGAAAAAAGAAAAAACCACTAATATTGAAAAAGTTTTGGATGGATATTAAGTACAAGATAATCTAAGCATTTTTACTTGAATAAACCATATAATCTTTGCTAGAGCTATGTAAAGTGGCCAATATTTCCCACTGTAAATTTTGTAAATGAAACTAAAATTTAAAAAAAAAACAGGAAGAAATAACAATTTCCTAAGATAAATGCAAAAGACACTCTACCATATACTCCAGATTTGTTTGTGGGAAGTACATGCAGCTTCAGGGTTACATTTTGTAATAACAACACTGATTTGATATAACTCTTATCAAACTCCAAGGTAGCTCATGTCTCCATTAATCTACAAAGCCTTAGTGCAGACATTTGTACAATTACCATTAGTCTGTGGAGGTGGTAAAATAATATGTAAGCCATCATCATCTCTTTGGTAAACCCCAAGCTATAACTATTGTTCTAAAGTCAATAGCCACTGATGAATAATTGAATCAGCTTATGTTGAAAGGAGAAGGAGGTACAAATTTTGCTCTGGTAGCCTGGAGTGACGAATGTGGCCCTCCATCTTGATGATTATTCCAATGACTGAACACGGCAATAACTAATAACTCAGAGCTGCCGCCTTCTTTGCCATCAGAGCTCAAAGTATTTCGATTAAATTGGCGACCAGGGCTGTGCTTTCATTACAATGGCACTGCTCTTGCCAAAAGGGAATTTTCCTTAATTAATACGAAAGTCCTCCTTTTGAGTGCTACACAATTAGGTCATTGCAAGACAACTTTCCTAGCAAAGGCCAGTCAGCCTCTGCATACTGGACCTTGTATCTGTGAGGGAGAGACGATTTAATCTATTCGTTAAGGCAATACGCTTTGGGATCAGAACAACTTGCTATGAAATATCGGCTGTCAGCAAATTTTTCAATAATCTTGAGCACGTTATTTCCCATCTTGGCTTTCTTCTCTTTAAAAGTGCACATATTAAGTCCTGTCTCATAAAATTAGTGTTAGGGTTAAACAATGTGAGTACAGGAAAGGAATTAGCACAGTGCTTGAAACATACTGGGTACTTTTTAAGTGGTAGCATTTCATCCCAACATTTTTGTTGTTAGTCTTTACCGATTTAGTCATGGAAATTATAATATCCTTTTAAAATATGATAGAGCAAAAAGATTAAAACATACTGAATTGTCTGTCATGAGTTAATGCCCAACACATATAACCTCCGACTTAGACCCTCAAACAGTAGTTTCATAAAAACTGTAGCCTAAGTAGGGATGACAAATTAATTTGTTTCTCACGAAATGTTGAGAAGATTCACCGAAACCAAGTGCCGTAATTAATGGTAATGTCTGTCATAGAGGAAAAAATGGAGCAAAAAGGAACCCTTGCCAGTCACTTTCTATAGCTGACCTAGACAAAGACGCCTGCAGTCTTACTGGAATGAAAGCAACCGAAAACTGGATCATTTAACAGTAATGTTATGTCACTTATCTAATAACTTCCAAATCACCAGTATTGAATCCTGCTCTTTCAGTTTTAGGGGAATTATTTCAAGTGATTGATGTGCATGGAATAAGTCAAACCTTCAATTTTTCAGTTTGAGAAACATTTAAAAAATTGTTCAACCAATATTTCTTCACCACCTTTTAAAAAAACACATTTTGAATAATCACCTGTTTAAAATGCTTAGAAAATGATGGTAACTTTACGCTTGTTGCTGCAGCATCTGAATATTAAAGCCCACACGGATGGGAAAGGCTTGCAAAGTGTGGAGATTTAGCTTGTTCACACTTGATTTGCAGATTAATTATACCAGAATACTAGGGTATTAATGTTAGTTGGGTACAATAGATAAAAGTATATAACTGCTATGTATTTATTTGCTTTTCCTAGTTAGAAATTAATTAATTTGTATGAGGCAAATTAATTTCACATTTGAAAAAGAAACCTGTATTCCCACTTGTATAAGAACCATAGATGCTCTGTAATCCCAATACTAAAAAAGAGAAAAACAAAAGTGAAGGTCTATCCCCACATTTGGTTCTTTTTTTTAAAGCAAACATGTTTTGATAGTTTCCTGTGTTTGTTTTGGGGAAAAAATTGCAGGGGGATACATTTATTTGTTTCTTAGCTACCAAATAGTAATATATACATATTCTGTACTTTTTTTATATAATCCTTTATTTTAAAAATACAAGGAATTTTTATAGAAAACAACTGTAGGAAATGAATTGAAACAAAGACTTCCCTTCATCTTTTATGGCACACGTGTTTTTTTCTTTCCTCTGCCCTTCTGTGCTCTGTTTTCATGCTTTTCGCTGTTGACCCACTTTAACTTCTTAAATATATAATAGGACAAAAAGTAGCTCCACCAGTCGCAGCTTTTACAATCAATACCTAATCCGTTGTTCAAATCCCTAGCAGAAAATAATCTGGCCACTTTTGCTCCAGCTCTGGCTTGGTCCTTATGCCACCTCTCACCATTTAAGTTCAGTTTGCTGCCCATCGCAGGGAGAGAGGTCATGAGACTTAGAAATGGAATTTTTTTCTACGTGGATATAGACAGAACGTCCCCTTGCAAACCCCATTCCCTGTGCACGGTAGCTCTCCCTTCTACCTTTCAGTCCCTGCCTGTAAACATGGCCATTTGCTCCATGTGCCACCACTTCAAAACAGGCTTCCTGTACTAGTGTATCTTTGCTTTTCTAGTAATTATTTTCAATCTTGTATTTGTAAATTTGCAATTTTTTCCTGAATATATATTCTCAAATTCTTAAGACTCACTTTTTTCCGTTCTATGCATGACGCCCTAACACACACACACACACACACACACACACACACACATGCAAGTTACCTTCCTGCTTGCTTCCCAGAGCAAAAGGATACTAAGCCAACTGAAAATATAAGTATAGTTTAAGGAAATTATAATGTGTCATCGATAAAAGAATGTGTGTGTATGTATGTGCCATCTGTTTTTTTAAAACTCTCTTATTCTGAATTTTTCCCTATATCTAAGCTCAGTTCTTCTCCTGAAAACTTTTAGTTTCTGCTAAATGAGGTTAGGGGGGATAATAAACTTACAATTCAGGAAAATATAGTTGTGTTGCAAAATTGTAATATAAAAACCTATAAAAAAGAAAAGTGATGGATGATGCCATGAGCCTCTAGTGTGGCTTAAGTCCTTGAAGAACAAACCTGACCCCTGGATTTTGAGTCCCTTGAATAGTGACAGCAGTGACATACAGCTTGTCACTTGATCGCTTGTATCGCTGAGAAACACATTATTAAAGAAAGGATATGAGCCGTGACATAGCAATAAGTCACTGCAGCCTGAAGCTGAAGCTTCAATATGTAAATCTGTAAACTCTTTAATATGTCTAGATGATAAAACTCAAATTATACACAAAGCAATCATTTGGAATGACTATTTCGGACAGCCGAAGGACACTAAAGTGTATTTGAATTAGAAGCACACCCCTTGCACTGATTTTGGTGTGTTGGAATTGTCAGTAATTCACATTGTAACAGATTGTCCAAATCGTTTTCCAAAAGGTTTCAGGCACCGAGTTTCACTATGCATTTCCTTTGACTAGGCGACTTACCTCTCCTTTAATTGAGGTGTAATCGACATTGCATAAATTTAAGGTGTGCAGAGTGTTTATTTGATACATTTCTATATTACAATGTGATTGCCACCCTAGCATTAGCTAATGTGTCCACTGCACAGGTAAATTTCAGAATTACTACATGAAGATGATCTGAGGTACCAGATTCAGTCCATAGTCCTGGTTTAAACTCAAGGCTTGGTAGGACATAAGAAATGGGACAACTATCCTTGCTCTCTCTGCCATTTTCAAAGGCACTGGCTGCTCTCTGAAACTTTCATGCAGCCTCAGAAGAAACATGGCAGAGACAAACACTAATTGATTTTCAAATTAAACTGGACAAATGACCAACTCTGAAATAGGAATCCAATTAGAGAAGTGATACTTTTATTGGGTAGCTTCATAAATTGGCATATACTTTCCACATCTGACTGTTAGATGATTTAAAATATCAGAATCAGATGTAAATATTTCTAAACTTATATGTGTAAATATTCCTAAATTTTACTTGGCATACCATTAATTTATTCTGTCAGCAATTAAGGATAACCTTTGACTTCTCAGTTTCTTTTTTTATAAAATAAAATTAAAAAATAACTTCTAAATAGTCCCTAATTAAAAAAAATATTTTCATGGGGTAATGTTTAATACACATATGTTCCAGTAAGTATGTACCACATTAAGAGTATTCACTAGGTTATATGTGATGTGATATTAAAAATATTAATGGGAAGTCCAGCCGAGACACTAACTGTTAAGAGTGGACATGCTTGTTATAGAGTACAGTGAAGAACTGGGAAATATAGTAATGCAATTTACCCAGTGTCCATTCTTAATTAGAGCTCTAAACACCACAGGGAAATTGTTATGCTTTCCCAAATATTTATTTCCCATTGTCCGCAGATACTATATCAAGCCTTCTACACTCTACTAACATGTCTTCCCCCACTGTTTCCTGCACTTATTTTAGTAGTCCCTTTCCTCTTTTGTTCCTCTATAATTAGAGAGAAAGATTTATTCAAATTCCTATTTTCAATCCTAAAGTTTATCTAAACCCCCATCATCTATTGTCTATTTTACTTTCTAATATGGCAGAACAAGTTAGACATCGGTCCTCCAATGGGGTTTTGGAGCCCCGCCACTTGTTGCCTCCTCTGAAACCCTTCTCTATCTCCTCTCTCTATTACATTTTCTACTGCTTTTTACTAATTCTTTACAACTGATGCTAGATACAACGTACTAGTCTAGGTTCTTTATAGAGATCTGCTAATTTCATACTCAAAAAAATCTTATCACATAGGTACCATTATTATGAAGCTGATGTCTGATCAATCACATTTTATAGATGAGGTGATTACAGCATAGAGAGATGTTAACTAACTTGTTTATTAATGAAATACTTGATGATACTCATGTTAACCTAGAAGTACGATGTACTCCTGCAATCCCACCAAACTGTCAGTGGTGGATTTTACATCAAAAATTTCTTCCCAAACTACTTTCTGAGAGAGAAGGAGAGAGAAAGGAGGATATGAAGATGTTTTTCAGTAATAAAACTCCTAAACTATTCAGGATAATAAACAAAATAATAATAAGAATGAAAAGAGACTCATCCTAGTAGATATGAAAAAATACCATATACTTTAACAATTAAATATCAGGGAGAAGAAATACATTGTCTAAATACTTCTGCAAACATAGTTATTAAAATCAAACAAATTACACTTAGAGATATAGTATATAATGGATGTGGCAATGAAATTATTGGAGAATGAATTTATACTCAATACCTATTGGAAACTTTGGCTAGCATTGGAAAAATGAATAAAATATATTCATGTATAAACACATACAAGTAGTGTTTAATAGATAATTTAAAATATAGAGTAAAATGAATAATAAAAATTTAAATAGAATTAGAAATTTTTTAATTAACTTTTAAATTTCAATAAAATTTGTGACTCTTTTTAAACTTGGTATTTGGATGGACTTTCTAATCTTGACATCAAAACCAGAAACCAGAAAAAATAAATTTAATTACAAAGATTATGGAAGTTTACATATAAGGAAACGTCTTTCCACTTAAAGCCCATATAAATATTTCATGAAAATTAGAAATGCCTGTTTCAAGGAAAGATGATCTTGAAAAACAGGAATACAAATTCGGCAGGCTAAAACCAAGAAAGGCACTGAAAAGGCCTCGTTAAGCTGAAACTGGGTATTGCTGATCTCTATAACAGACTTATGTTTTAAAAGATATTAAGGACAAATATCATATGATCCCACTTATAAGTGGAATATAGTGAACAAAACAAACAAGCAAAATAGCACCAGAGACGTGGAAATAAGGGACAAACTGACAGTGACCAGAGGGGAAGGGGGAGAGGTAAAGTGGGGGAAAGAAGGGGAAGGGTCTAGTCACGGAACATGTGTAAAGGGCCCGTGGTAATGGACAACAGGCTGGGGATTGATTTAAGGGGTGGAAGTGGGTAGGGAGGGGGAGAGCAACTGGGGAAAATTGGGAACAACTGTAATTGAAAGACAATAAAAAAGGTATTAAATAACAAAACTTTGAGCAATATAAGGGGAAAAAAATGAACTGAGATTTCTTATATAGCTGGAGCCCTTAAGAACTAAAACCCCAGTGAAAAAAGGGCCCGAGGCAGCAAAGATATACTACATGAAAACGTGTGTGTCTAAACATGGGTTCAGGTGCACAAGCCTCTGTGATAGCCGTAGCCACCCCCTTAACTTTCCACAGCATGTGCAAGAGCTGTATGTACACAGCATTGTCTGCAAAACTCAAAGTTGAAGAAATTAAAAAGTTTCACATTTGTATCAGTGTGGCAAATACAAACAGAAATTCTTTCTAGACATGCAGAGACAGTGCTCTCATGATAAGAAATAAATTCAGGTAAACCTGAGATCACAGTACACAGCTAAAACACACGAAAAAAATAACAAACAACAAACAAGAGCTCCAAAGAGTTCAGATATGGAATTATCACTCTAAGTAGAATTAAGTTTTCATAAACCTTATTTTAGGCAGTTTTACATTTACATAAAAATTTTAAAAATAGTACAAATAGTTTTATATTGTCAATATATTCTGCACCTTGTTAGTATCCCTTATTATTAATATCTGTAATGAGTATAGAACTTTTGTTACAATTAACTAACTCATATTAACCCATCTTTGTTAACTCAAGTCCATAGATTCATTAAGATTTCTATAGTTTTTACCCTCTGTTCTTTTCCTATTCCAGGGTCCCACACAGGATACCATGTTGCATTTAATAGGCATGTCTCTTTAGGGCCCTGAGGCTTAGGAAACAAGGAGTAGAGTTAGGAAGGCCCTTCTACCACGTGACAGCATTAATGGTAATGGCTAACGTGCAGGGCATCTTTCTGTAGCCTCTTCATTATTGTAAAACTTCCATGGTGAAATGTTTATCCAAGTAAGTAAATATTGTCTATCATTCTACGGGTTGTCTTTTCTCATCTTGATAGTATATTTTGGTGAACAAAATATTTTAATTTTGAAAAAGTGTTATTTATGATTTTTTTTTTTTTGGCCAGTGCTTTAGGTGTCGTATATGAGAATTCATTGAGTCCTGGAGATTTACTCCTATGTTTCTTCTGTGATTTTTTATAGGGTTATAGTTTTAGCTCAAATTTTTTGATCCATTTTACATTCATTTTTGTATATGTTGTACAGTCATGGTCTAATTTTATTTTTTTGCATATGTATATCTATTTGTTTCAATTCCATTTGTAGGAGAGAACTCCCCCGCCCCCCACATTAAGTTGTTTTTGTACCTCAATTTCAAAAATGAATTGACCATACATGCGTGGCTTCCATCTGGGCTTTCACACACATTTAACTTATTTATACATCTAACCTTCTGCTGGTACCATGCTGTCCTGATCACTGAGATTTGTAAGTTTTGAAATCTTGAATTGTGAGTCCTACAAATTGTTCTTCTGAGTCTCATGTCATTACATAGAAATCTTAGGATAATCAGTTCCAAGTGTGCAAAAAAGGCATTTGGAATTTTGATAGGGATTGAAATTCTTAATTTAAGTCTGAGTCATGAGCATAGATTTCTTTCCATTGTCTATTTATAAGTGGAAATGTTTTTATAATTTTCAGTATACAAATCTTACACTCCCTTGCTTAAAATTTTTCCTAAGTTTCTTATAGTTTATAATTCTTTCTTTCTTTCTTTCTTTCTTTCTTTCTTTCTTTCTTTCTTTCTTTCTTTCTTTCTTTCTTTCTTTCTTTTTTGGATGAGTACAAACTAATTGAATGGATTAAGTAAGAAATTTTTTTATGCAGAGAGGGAAGATCAAATACAAGAGCACAAAAGTATAGCAGAATGTGGCCATGTGGAAAAGGATGGACCTGGTTTTCTTTTTTGTCTTTGGCACATCACAAAGGTAGGTAAACTTATTTCTATTTTCTTTTTAAATTTCATCTTTTCTTTTTACCACTATCTATCACCAGTTTGGTTATTTGCTCAATTCCAGTATACATGTACAAAATTGTTAACCTATACTACTATGGGAAACAACTTATTTATGGTACGAATTTTATGTATAGTTTCTTTAGTCTGTAGTCTTATAGGTTCTACTAATTTCTTAGATTGCTTAGGTAAATCTCCCCACTCCACTCCCTTCAATAAAGTTATGTCATATATCTATAACACGGTTAGGTTCCTTTTAAAATTTTAAAATCAATTTATATGTCTTTTACCCCATTCTCCTATCCCCAACCCACTTATGATAATCACCAGTTTGTTCTCTGAACTTTTTTTTTAGAGTCCACATGTAAGAGACACCATAAGGTGTTTGTCTTTCTATATCTGACTTATTTCACTTGGCAAAATGCCCTCAATGTCCATACATGTTTTCACAAATGGCAAGATTTCAATTTTTATGGCTGAATAATGTCTCTCTCTCTCTCATATATATATATGCCACAATTTCTTTATCCATTCATCCATTGATGGACACTTAGGTTGTCGCCATATCCTGCCCTTTAATATGGTTCTATCTGTGTCATACCTAATAGAAAATTTTAAATTATCAATATGGAATTGCCATGATGCTCAGTTTTAATACTAGTGAACTTTTTATCTATTTTTTTCTGTTTACTAATTGTGTAGTTAATATAAAAAATATATTTTTCCTGACATTTTATTATCTTAAGATTTGATTCAACTAATGGCTGTATTTTCATGGAAGAAAAGGTTATGATCAGAAATATGTGCTTTTTCTAATTAATGTGATACACAAGGAAAAATATTATGATTAGTTAAATGTTAATTGATTAATTCAAGTAGCAGGCCCATTAGATATTTGTTGATCGCCCCAATGTCTACAGCCAATGAACTACAAAAAATATTTGAATTTTATGACTACTTATAAATTGTAATAATAATTATACAGATAATTCACACTCAACCAATCTGTAGTGTTTCTCCTTAAAGCAATTTTGTCTCTCTTGCCAGTTTAGTATTTATATTATCTATGATGTCACTAAAGTCTATTTAAAATTTGGGAAAATGCACAAAATAAACTTGTCATTGAAATCATATAATGTCAAGAAGTTTAAAACATGGTTTTCCTAGTTGGACTATATTAGCATGTTATTCTTTAACATTCGCTGATATTTAAGACTTCTGATTTTATATACATAATGTAATGATAACAGTAATCATGACATAAAGATGATTATAATTCAACTCTATTTCTTTTTATATGTAGTAACTATAGTATCACAAAAGCAGCATTTGTTAAAATTCATTACTTTTTTAAAGTTAAAAATCAGGTGTGTAAAGACATATAATGAAAACCTTTGATCTATCATACTTTGATGTTGTTATACAGTTGTTTTTTTTTACTCAAAAAAGAATTCAGGGCAATTCTTAATGGTAACAATTGTTTATACACAACAGATTAAAATTGGTATACTACAGATAGGAGTTATTTTATATTTTCTTTTGCTTTAATATTTATTAATAATTTACAAAGATCTCAACCCAAAGAAAAATATCAATAAATGAAAAGAAAAATCCAGTTAATAGCATTGAAACTCACAGTTTATAAAAGTGAACCAATAGAAGAGTTAACATCATAAAACCTTTGTACAGGATAATCCATATATAAAATTCTACCATTCATTGAATACCTCTTATGTGTATGATTTTCTTACCCAATTAAAAAAAAACCAAAACTGTGAGAAGAAGGTATTACTATTACTTGAAGAGCACAGATAAGAAAACTGAATTAAGAGAGGTTAAGAAATTCTTCTAAAACCTGTGGCCGCCTGGCTGGAGTGGCTCAGTGGAATGAGTGCCAGCCTGTGAACCAAAGGGTTATCAGTTCAGTTCCCAGTCAGGTCACATGCCTGGGTTACAGGCCAGGTCCCTGGCAGGGGGTGGGTGAGGGGCAATGACACATTGATGTTTCTCTCCCTGTCTCCCTCCTTTCTTCTCTCTCTAAAAATAAGTAAATAAAATCTTTTTAAAAATAAAATAAAATCCATGGACAGATTGTAGAGCTATGATTTGAATTCTTGTATCTCTAACTAAAAAAAAAAAAAAAAAAGTTTTTTAACAGCATATCTCTGATAAACAGTGTCTCTTTAATTTCCCAAATAAATATCAACAGAACTTAAATCTCTTTTTAAAGATGATGATGATGACGATTATTATTTAGAGAAAGGGGAAGGGAGGGAGAAAGAGAGGGAGAGAAACATCAGTGTGAGAGAGAAACGATACGTTGCCTTTTGTAGGTGCACTGGGGAAAGAACCCACATCCCAGGCATGTGCCCTGACCAGAAATCAAACCAGTGACCGTTGGCTTTACAGAATGATGCCCAACCAAGACACAGTGGTCAAGGCAACAAAACTTAAATCTAACTTGAATTCTCTGTCAAATACACACTTGATTGTCTTTCTTATAATAACATTGATGATGATATCATCTTAGAACCCATACACACATGTGAAGAAAACTAAAGATATAAGAGGATTAAAAAAGCCAGTGCTGGGGGAAATGACCTTTTAAAATAAGTTTATGTTTAACTTTTCAAAAGCCGTGTAACAATATTTTCAATGTTTAACAGCTATGTGTAAAACAATCTTGCTCAAAATTTACAAAATGTGAAGTCAAATGCACTACATGCAAATGACTGAATAGCTTGATTTTGCTCTAGTGAATCTGTGTCATCTATTTACTCATTTGATTTTTCAAAGGATATTTTAAGTATCTACAAAATACTACATTGTTTCCAGTGATGTATGGATCAACCATTTAAATAACACAATTAGACATCAGGTAATGAAAGAACAGAGATCCGTTCGTTTAGGGAACTAAAGAGGTGAGTTCTGTGACTGCCCTGATTCACTTTTTTGAGAGTTTTCAGGCTGTGGCACAGGGGGAAGGAGCTGAGGCGAGTGCAGGAGAACCCTCATATTAAGGGGAAGGAGGTGAGAACAGAGCACCTGTGATGAGGCCGGGCACAGGGAGAGTCTGGGAGATTTTCAGAGGGCCCCGATTTGGATATTTAGTTGCCTACTAATTAGCAAATGTATGGAAATATATATGTGATAACGACTTGTACGTACATATTTATAGTAGCCTTACTTGTAATAGCTAAAAAAAGAAAAGAGAAAGAATTTGAATGCCCATCAGCAAGTGAATGTAAAAACCGTTTTGATAAATATACCAATGAAATACTACTGCGCTAAAAAAGGGAACTTTCTAATATTATTTTCCAGAACATAAGTGAATCTGAAGGTGTTTATGCTGATTGAATGAAGGCTGACTCATCCCACCAAAAAAAACCCACAGTATATTCGCTGTGATTCTAGGTATACAAATTTCTAGAAAATGCCAACTAATCTACAGTGGCAAAGAATAGCAGTGGTTTCCTTGGACACGGAGTAGACGCAGGTGGTAAGAAAAGGAGACAACACAGAGATTATAAAAAGTTAATGAAAAACTTTTGAGGAAGGTAATTAGTCTCATTATCTTGATTACTGTACTGCTTTCAATGAGTGTATTCAGACGTCAAAGCATTAAACTACACTTAGATATGTATAGTTTATTGTATGTTGATTATAAATAAAGCTGTTAAAATAGAGTGTTAGGATGTTTTCTGTTATGAAGAAAAATAGATTAATATAATGTAATAAATAGTAGTTATGGATGGAAGTTGAGCTTTTGATTTTTGGTAAATATCTTAAGATTTTTGCAAGGTAACGATTCTCTGTGTCCATCTTTGTGTTATTTCTGTGAAAACTTCACCATTCTCTAAATATCATCTTGACTACTTAAATTCAAGTTAACATAGTTTATTTCAAATCTTCAATGTTTGTTTAATGTTTTTGTGAGGCACAAAAAAGCCAATGACAATGACGATGAAATTTTTCTGGTGTGAAAGTAGGTGAATAACAAGGCATTTTGACTGCAGAATTGACATGTTAAACACTGAGCTTGAAACCAATGATCTACTTGAACAAGATTGTCTAAAGTTAACTTTTTAAAAACCTAATGCAATGTGATAATATTTCTCAATGTTTATTGGCATGGGGAATTTGGCAATATATTGGTATCAGCATAAATTCTTGCTTCAGGCAACTTCAATAAATCTTTTCTCTAGAGCTCCGTTCTACATTACCAGGGAGATTTAGCAATAAATTATCATCAACAAATAATATGCCTATTTTCAGTAGGACAGAATTTAAATCATACAATAAGAGAGAGTAGGAAACAAAAATATTTTACTGTTTAATAACATATACAAAATGGATAAAGACATCCCAAGGAGGTATGTCTCCAAATGTAAACTTCAAGTGTGTGTATATATATGGTTTCCCTTAATTATAATATTAAATATTTATGATGTTTTACAGTTTATAAAAAGACTACATATGTTATTCTTATTTGAACAAATAAATATAAACTGCTTAGTACAACAAATCATGTATTTCTGTAACAGTTTTGGTACATATGCTTTAATATTTGAAAAATCTTTTTGTTCCATGTTTTCTATATATCTCTCTGATAATTCTTTAGTCACTTCCGCTTTAAGTTTATGTTTAATTTTTTATTTTGTTTCATGTGTTGGTTTTATAGAATTGTCTTCTCACCCAGCAGAGATCATAATTGTAGATTGAGTATAGGAACTCAATTTTAAACTCTATTAGATGTATTTATTGAAACGACTGTATGGTGTATAGAGGAGTAACATATGGCTCCCAAGTTCTCACCTTAGCTTTGTCATTCAGTGGTTTCATGGCCATAGAAGCCCAAATAACTTACTTTCTCAGTTTCAGTCTCTTCCCATTAATATAAGTACACAAATCGCTCCCTGGCCTGGCTGTCATAAAGACCCGAGGCAGTGTGTAAAGCTTCTGGCTCGGCGTTAGGTGAAAATGATCAGTCTTCTTATAACTACCATAGTCTTTTCTTGCTTTCCACTTGACAAACTCTTCCTTCTGAACTTAGCCCAAAAATCATCAGTCAAGTCCTCCTGATTGTCATGTGTGACCTCCTCTCAGTCCATAGCTCATTTCACTACTGCCACCTGGTAGTGTTCTTGAAAAAGCCAGGCCTATTCCCATTGGCCAGAGTGCACCTTCTCCCAGGTATAACTTGACTAATTCACATCTTCCAGAACTTCATTCAGTTTCCACCTCCAGAGCTTACTATATAGGGTGGGGCCAAAGGGCATTTACAGTTGTGAGTACATGAAACAGAGAGTATATTCTTGTGTTATTATATATTAATTATTGTATTATTTTTCCAGGTGAACAACATAAACCTACCTTGCCCCACCCTGTCTATTTGCTTGAATTTATCAATCTAGGTATAAGACTGAAATTAGTATTACATAATAATACTATTAATAGAAATGATATCATTGATTTTATATGATGTCTGGAAAGGACTTTAATTTTTAAATATGCTATATGCTGAGTTTATTAAACTAAAAGGATATTACATACCTATAGCATTTTTCACTGAAAATTCACTGAAGTTAAAAAAAGTTGTTAAAGAAAAGCTTGTGTCCTGGTTAAGAGTAACATTGATAGGAGGGGAAAACTTAAAAAATGTCATTGTGTTTTGTGTACTTGATGGAAATTATGTGCGATATGATATATTTTCACAGTATATATAAAGATCAATTAATATCTAAGAAGTCAAAACTAAATATGATTTATTATACTAGGTGTTATGAACTACAAAGAGAAACTTCCAAGAGACTGTTTATTCTCACCTCAGTGAGGCCGGGTTTGGAAGCCGAGCAAAGTGCGCAGCTAGTTTCTTCCCTGATTATGCAAGGAGAAATCCGTCTGACGGCAATTTCCGTTTACCTCCGCCTCCTTAATGGGAGCTTATTGCATGTTAGCCTCAAAGAACTCGAGAAAGGGTTTCATTGTGCAGGGCGTTAGAATTTATTTCTCCGTGCTGTGAAAGCTGCCTGGAATACCTTCTGTTTTCCCTAGGCCTCACTCTGCAAACCCATTACTTGAGGTTCGGTTCATTTTGCCCCGCTGTATAACTCTGGGAGCTGATTGCATGATTTTCACTGAGATTTAGCAAGAGGTGGTTGATGCATAAATCACTCCCAAATCACCAAATTTTTCACCTAGAAATGTAGTCGTTTCTGCCATGTCATATAGGAACATGGAATACAGAGTGACTATGTAATTATAAATCATTGTAAATCCTGAAATAAGTATTGGTCCTGGGGGTTCAGACTCACCCTGTTTTCTTGGTGATTATATTCTAAAATAATGTGGACCACTCAACCTCACTTGTAACCTGGGTCACAAAGCCGGGTTTTTATTTTATTAAGGATAACATGAACACTTACTGACATTTTTTCCTTCATCTCATTCCCCTTCCAAATGTTCAAAACAGAACATACCACAAACCTGTACATTAACTTGAAAAATTAAAAGCAGTTCTGAGTAATTTTCATGGAGGAAATGATAAGATATAAAATAAAGCATACTGGTTTTATACACATTTGTACAAGTATCAGAAGTATAAAGTATGCTGTTCCTTGTTCAGCACTGCATGTATTAAGTTATTTGCTTTAAAGAAAAACCATCTAGCTATATTTTTATATGCTTATGCCCAGCTTTACTTCTCTCTGCTTGATTCTTATAAGGAATTAATTTTACAGTTGTTTCAGATAATCTGAATTATTTTTTGGGTAAAAGTAGAGAGTAGTTTGTAATTATTTACCCTCAAAGGAAGACATCATTTGCCTTTTGTAGTTAAGAAAAAAATGAAGAAAATATACTTGCTTTGAAATGTTTTGTGTATTGACATTCCAAAAATGTTAGAAAGGCTATCTGTCCCCTGTTTCATTATGATCTACCTGTAGAAGCAGCCTGAATCCGTCCTGGTGTTCATGTTATTTGTTCTGAACTTCTTTCTTCAACAAGTTGAAATGCATCCATGGGATAGTTGTACCAGCTAATACATCTTCCCCACACTCAACTGCCAATGCTATTGCACATAAATAATCACCAATAGATATGTATATTTCATTATTACAACATGTATAAATTCTTGCCAAAATCTATGCTTCTCTCTTTGTTTTTCCTCTTATTTTGCTATCATATTTTCCTTTTAGGGCACAAAAGGTCCCGGGTTTCACAAGGTAGAATGAGAAGTTTCTTTAGAGTCTCCCAAAGACTATGAGGTGTACATAAGAACATGGAAAAATACATCTTGATATCTTGATGCACTTAGAAGGCGGTATAGCACCTCCATTCACCTGTGTTCTTGCCCTGTGGTCATGCTGAAATATCTTTCTCCCAATCAGATAGATTCTATCAATTAAGATGTCTCAGACTAGCATTCCATTGTCTGCCTCTCCCTAGTTCTGGGTTCTCAAGTTTATAAGCCCTTTAGTTCTCTCCTCTGACATCACCAAAGAGGCAGCATACTGGGCAAGAAAGATCCAACATATACCCTACTAATAATTTCGTTACATAGCAAATGTCCTCTATTCTGGCAAAAGGGGAATGGCTCAACATAAACATAGCCTTACCTGACTTAATTAGATTGTCAGCCTTCTTCAAATCCGTTATCTCCTCTATCCCACCCCAGTTCCTGTTCTGCAGAATTGACAGAAGATGATGGTAAGGACCAGTTCTATACTATACTGAGAACATTGCTATCCATAATAATTTATCAATTTCATTACAAACTCATGTTTACCTCTGTCATTGTATTTGTAACACATTCCTTAGTAGTTTAATAAATGTCAAAATACTTACTCCCGGTCTTGAAAGAAAATTGATAAAACAAATTGATAAACCCAAAAGTTGTAGTACTAATAGCAAAGCTTGACAAAAACGTTTTTGATTCTGTTTCTGCTTTGAAAAAGAAAAGGTTAAAAATAAAGGAGGCAGCATTGAGCATGGCTTGCCATTATGCTATTTCATTCATCATTCATTTTTTAGTAAACAATCGTTTAGTACCTACTGTGGGTCACTTATCTGGGTCTTAATAATGTGTCTGTGAAGAGACAAATACATCTTGCAGTGCTGTCCCCATGGGCTTATGTTCCAGTGTGTCCTCTTTTGTGTATGCACTCTGACCCATGGATGGCATATACAGACTCCAGTCTCTGGCACATCTTCCACCCCAGGGGGCCTGATGTCAGATCGGGGTTCAAATTCTAAGTAGCTGGGTAAGTTTTCATGATTGGTTTTTCTGAGCCTTGCCACTCACATTTATTAAAAGAGAGAAAAATACTTGGCAGCATTGAAATAATAAATAAAGTAACATGCAAAATAGCCTATAAAATATTTGTGACCCTCCTACAATTTAACAGTGAGTATAATATTGAATTAAAATTAACCACATTGTTATTATACCTCAGACTCTTTGATCTAATAAAGGATGACAATTTTAATGATTTATCTTTTACCTTTTCCAGTATAAAATTCCCCCCTCCTTTTTTTTATATTAGATCCCAGAGGAAAAGAAACATTTCAGACAAACTCAGTGGTGAAGGTTGACTTTTTAAGAAAAAAAAAAAAGAACAACAATTATCCAGATGGCCCCAACAAAATAAACAACCACCACCACAACAAACATCGAGGTGGAGGACCCAGGACAGAGTTCTTGTTTGCGTCTCAGGGCAGTATTTGTGTAAAGTATAAGTATTCCAGATGACGTTTTAATGTGGCTGTTTTAATCTTTTCCTTTCTCTTAGAGTAGTGTAAAAGTTATTTCAATCATTAGACAAGTGTAACTAAGATTATGAGGGCAAGGTCTATGGAATCTATGATTCATAGGTAATGTTTCCCTCTTAGATGTTGGTTAGGTTTGACTGCATCATAGGCCTGATAAGTAGGTGAGCAGTGGGGATCATTTTAGGATTTAATACAGGGTTCTTAACTTTTTTGTTTTTAGTCAAGGATTACTTTGGTCAAGGATTCATTTGTGAATCTACTTAAAAAAAGGAGGGGGTCCTCTATTGGAATAAAATAAGTGTCTCCTGGCATAAAATTTCAGTGGGAATCGAACTCTAAAAGTCTCTCATTGTACCCTAAACTTTACAGTAAGAGATTGTAACATTTATGGGCAGTTTTGATCTGTTTTACAGTATTTGTCTAAAGTACTTGTTCATGAGAAACTTAAACTTTTTGTCTCTCAATACCTTGACTTTTTAAAGTTTCTTCAACCATTTTTTTGCCTGTTTAGAAAGGATGACTTTACCAAATCAGTTTGATATTAACCTGCTTCTAAGTTATATTTGAAAAAATTGACAGAAAGTGCTATTATTTGATAAAGTCTGATTTCTTTCCCTGTTTGCTCCATGACCTTTAAATTTCAACCAGCATATGGTTACCTGGTAACCAGAATGACATTAAGTTAAGAAATCCCTGTTTTTCTCTTGTTTTATGTCAATCACTCTGCATATACCTTCAATCTCTAATAAGTGAGAAATAACACATAATAAGCTCTAATTATTGCTGACAATCATTGAAATGTTTTTTTCCATGTTGCCTATTTTAAGTAAAAACATTAAATTTTTTTTCTAAAAATACAAGCATAAATTAACACATGAAACAATTTTTTTTAAACATACAGAAAATAGTTTATTTAAGGAGACAAAAATCTTTGCAAAATTTAGAATATCTCTTCTGAGTAGAATTTTTAAAAAAAATGTATGTCTTGGAAAATAATCTTAGCTAGTAAGAAACAATGGATATGGAAACAAATAGAAAGCAGAACTGGTGATAATAAAGAAATGCATATATCGAGTCTGTAAGATTTATTTCAAGGGTTTGGAGGTGAATAAGAATGAATAGAAGAGCAATGAATAGAAGAGCAATGGTGAATTTTAGTTCTATGAACCATTGGTTCATTAATTTAGTCAACAATATCAATTGCATCTCATTGCTTGGCAAGCCCTATGGTAACAGCGGGGAAAACAGTAACATTGCGGAAATTATAACCTGAAGCTCAGAAGATATTATTTTCTAAAAACCTCAAATAAGTGAAAATTTTAACTGTTATAAGTAAAATGTTGATAAGGTTCACAATCTGTGTGTGAAAGCATTTCCCATAAATCCTATACAATTGTGGGATGAACATAAATATCTTCTGTGAAAACATTACTTAAGAGCTAAAACTTGAATGATGAGAATGGAGCACTAAATCCATCGGGGAGTGGAAAGTTGCTCAGTTATGAGTAGAGGCAAAGTCTAGGATATAACCTCAGAAATGGGTAGTATGAGTAAAAAGGTAAGACCTTGGGTAGTTGTCTTATAGGGGACAATGACACCCAGGAGGATCACAGTGGATAAGGTGAAGATGTTGTGTTACTTTCCAAAGGTTTCTAAGGAGGCCATAGTACACAGACTCTAAGGGAGACCTCCAAGTATCCCTGTCTCATTCTCTTCTATCTTCCCCTCCCCTTGAGTGTTGGCAGAACCTGTGACTTGCTTCTAACCAAGACAATGCAACAGTGATGGAATGCCACTTCCAAGATTAAGTGACACAAGCTTATAAAAATGGTTTCGACAGCATCTCTTGAGCTGGCTTTGTTGACACACACTGCCATGTTTTAAGCTGCTGTACAGAGAAGTTCACATGGCAAATAAATGAGTGTGACCTCTGACCAACAACCAGCAAGAAATTGAGGGCTCAGGTTCTATGATCTATAAGAAACTGGATCCTGCTGACAACCACCTAAGCTTGGAGGCAGGCTTTCCCAAGCATGACTTGAGATGAGAAGACTGGTATCTTGAGTGTAGGCATGTGAGAAACCCTGAAGCAGAGGACCTAGCCAAGCTATGCCTGGAATTCTGATCCACAGAAAGGATGAGATAGTTAATTTTATGGTAATTTGTTAAGCAGTATTAGATATCTAATGTAGAAGGTAAGAAGTAAATGGATAATAAATACAGGAAGGGTGAGTCCAGTAATAGCCAGGGCACCAGGGCTTTTTTTCCCTGCCCTCGGGGAAAAAAATGACAACTTCTTTAGACCTTGATTTCTCACCACTTGTACTAGACACAATAACTAAATTTATGGCAGTAAAAGATTGTTTTTAGATTACAAGGAGTTTATGGTAGGGACTGGTTTTTGAAAAGGCTTCACTAAATCTATATTAATATAAGATATTAAGGAAAGAAAGAAAGAGATACTACCCTTTGCGACAGCATGGATGGAACTGGAGAGCATTATGCTAAAATAAACCAGGCGTTGAAAGACAGATTCCATATGATCTCACCTATAAGTGAAACCTGATCAACAAAACAAACAAGAAAGCAAAATATAACCAGCAAAATTGAAATAAAAAACAAACTGATGGTAATGAGAGGGGAGGAGGGAGAGGGATAATGGGGGAAAAGAAGGGGGAGGGTAATTAAGGAACATGCATAAAGGACCCATGGACATAGCCAAATGGGGGAAGGACTGAGGGTGGGAGGTGGGGGTTTGTGGAGCTGGGGAATGTGGTGGTGGGGAAACGTTGATAAAAACAAAACAAAACAAAAAACCCAAAAATAGACAGGGGGAGGTTAAGAATAGTATAGGAAATTGAGAAGCCAAAGAACTGATATGTACAACACATGGACATGAACTAAGGTGGGGGGGATGATGGGATGGGGTGCAGGGTGAAGGGGATAAAGAGGAGAAAAATGGGACAACTGTAATAGCATAAATGAAAAAAAAATATTAGGTACACTAATTGGTCATTATCATCATTATTATTCTGCATCATTCCTGGAAACAACATGGTTTTTTATAGTTATAGTTATAGTTATAGTTATAGTCACAAAATGTCTAGCACATTGTCTAGATCACATCTGATGATAGCTATTATTATTCCAAGGGGAAAGAGTCAGTCAAAGTCTGAAGACTATTAGGCAAACTACAAATTTAAAATTGTCTGAATCCTTGTAAGACTCACAACATCAAGTGTGTATGTTTTGACAAATGCTATGTCCCTCATTAAGAGGTAACATTTTTCTAAGATCTACTTCCCATAAATCCCATGTACCTCATTAGAACTTGTTACCACTAAAAACGATTAGTGCAATCGCAATTTTGCAAATTTTTTTTGTTTGTTTTTTTGTACATAGCACGAGGAACAGAAGGGTTCTGAGCACAGGAGCTTTTGTACCCATGGAGCTGGAACGTACCACCCTCCCAGCATGTGGATTTAATACCAGCCAAGAAGGTCTCTGAATTCCATAGTTTAGGGTTTTTAATTTTTTTGGAGGTTTCATTGCAAAGTATTTATCATCTCTAGTAAAACTACTATATAATTATTACCATTTTACAGCTTAAGGTTAAAAAGCATTTACTGATTTTTCTATTGGGGTGATTTAACGGTATGTCAAATCTCTGAAATGGTAAAATACCTTCAGGTAGGCAGTTATCTTTCATCCTCAAATCCCTGCTATTCACAGCTATCAAAACATCATTACAAGCAAAAGGCAGGGAGACAGAAGTGAACAAATACATGCATTATTCATAAACTGGTTTTCTCTTCTGCTAGCTCTCTCAGAACCTCCTTTTCTTTAGGAGATGCCCAGAGGCATGCATTTAGATTAGTTTATTAACAAGATCATTAATCAGGAAACCATGTTTTAAAATGTTTTGTTCATCAGGAAGTAAAGAGCAGGCATGCTTATAGGAAGATGTGAAATCTAATATTGTTGCAATACATTAGAAATTACCTGTCATGATTTTTAATTTAATAATTCAGAAAAATAAAAAATATGATGTCCATATAATTAGTAAATACTTTATAAGGTGACTATCATAAAATGTTGCATGTGTCCATCTCAGGAAAAAGTAGCTGTTTCATTGGCATTTCAAAGTGACTTTACATTTGTGATCACTATCTCACCCGTAAAAGGTGCACAGGTGATATAGGAAGTATTTTCAATCCTGACTCTTGAAAACTGATGACTTGATCTCAGAAAAATTACACATTTTTTGAACTTCATTCCCATGTCCATAGGCTGAAAGGGATATTATGCACTATTTAAATGAGAGTATATACTATGGCAATCATTGGATGTGCAGAACTTCAGGGAACATGTATTGAATATATTTTAAGTGTTAATAATACCGATTACATAATCCTAATGTTAAAGTAATAGTAATCTTTATTCTTACTATTCCATGCTGTAACACATAAAAATTCCATCAAAACTAATGCCTTAAAAGATATGTAAACTTACTGATTTTACAGGTCAGTTTTCATCATAATCCATGCTCGAATCAAAATTTCTAGTTCCATGAAAAGATAAATAAATACAGTTAGAACCAAAGAAATAGTTTTGTTCTAAGGCTGTTGTATAGTTACATTTTCTACAGTAAAGATGTTGTTGGGAAAAATGAAATTACATATTCAGCACAATTGTGTGTTTAGATAAAAATATGAATGTAGAGGAAGTAAAAGTTCTTGCTTTTCATAAAGATTATAATTGATTTAACATCTTTTAATAAAGAGCCTGAGATTCAAAATATGTTACTTGTATTGTGTCACAAATGCTTACTAAAATTTTATACTAATTATATATCTTTGATAAGTATTGCATATTCATTTAGATACTTCTTAAAGAAATTTCTGTAAAAATATTTTATTTAATCATTGCAATAATTATATTCTTATTATGAATCACAAATTGTAGTTTTGTTTTCAAAAAGAAAAACCTTTGCAGTTTCCTTAGCAATACAAACTCCAAAGACACAGGGAAGGGACTGAAATATTTCCCAGGAGATGATATAACCAGAACGATAGAAAGGTGGAAGTAAATAAGTTAGACTTATTTATTTTCTATTTCAAGACTGCATATAGATTTGTTAATTAGAGGTATGGTCATTTTCTTATCCATTTATTATGGATATATATTATGTGAACATTCAAAATAAAAGTAAGTAGAGATGGCCAAACATTTTTTAGAGTTTATTTTGTTAATTTTCAAACTTATTTTCTCAAAACATCTATTAATAGCTTATAAATTGACATGTATAAAGTACAGAGATAAAAGTGATTCAATCATATTATGCAAAAATAACTCCAGCATTGAAACCTAATATCCACAGTCTACAGAGTATTATCAAAATCCGCAAAATATTTTTTTTTTAAAGAATATGAAACATAATCACTTTGAAGGAGCTAGAGATAGTTTTTCTATTTTTATCCTTTGGAGGAAGATAAATTCTGAAAGTGCTATAATTCTCACTCAACAGAAGAACATTTCAATTTGTACACAATACAGTATTTATTAGAGGTTTCAGCAGCATAGATTCTGGATCTGAACTTTTACAAAATCCCAGCTCTACCACTTAGTAAGTGTAGACTTAGAAAAAGTTATTTAACTATCCTATGCTGTATTTATTCTTCTGCAATATAGAGTTTAACATAGGACCTTATGAGAAGTACAAGAATTAGTACATGCTTCACTTGGTTAGTGTCTGGTACAAAGAAAATAAAATCTAACTGTGTTATTTTTATTAGTGCTGTTCTTATTCAACCCCTAAGTAGTACAAATGGCAACAACAAAGTTTTACTTATTATTTACAAAATACAGTGTTGTGCTCCATTGCAAGACTGGTAACAATCTCAAAGAGAATCTGCAGAATTCCCACCAATTTCTATTGCACTTTATTTAAAGGAATTTTAATATAAAAAAGCCATCGATTTATGCAGCAACACAGCTTTGCTGTTGGCCTTGAAGTAGAGGAAGGGGCCATAGGTACACATGTTAAGAGCTTTTACCCCTTGTTTTATATATTTTTAATTTAATCTTTTTGTATTTTTTCCACTAGTATTCAGTCCCTTTATACCCCTCACCCCCTTACCCCTTGTTTTAAAGTAGCTTGTCTTATAAAGAAAAGATATTTTTAAATCAACTGATTTGAATTCTCAAAAGAGGATTCAACTTTGAAACATAAGTTTTCTGATCACACAGAATTCTTAATTGGTAGTTTTTAAATGGAGAGAGTCTATTAGCAGTATAAATTTTGATTTTTTGTGAAAAATTATTATCAAATATTTTAATATTTTGAGGGTCTTTATAGTTTTTATTTTAACCCCCAAGCACTGAATTCCAATAAGTAAAATTTGTCTTGCACTGATTTGAAACTAGAAGATTCAACTTGGTTACATCATGTAATGATGCACGTAGGTGAAACGATATATTTAAACACTAAAAGTGATTATCCTGTAATCTCTTATCTACCCTTGTTCCTCCTTTTTGCCCATGAAAATATCTTGATCTAGAAGTCAGGTCATGCATTTTGAGCTTTATATTTGTTGGACTCATTGTGTCATAAGGAAGACAATTGGGGCAATGATGAAAGTCTCTGTGCCTCTGTCCCAGATAGTTTAAGAATCTCTATACTAAAGCATGGGGAGATTCAGAGTAAAGCAAAGATATCATAGATCTGGGTGGTTCACCCTTTCTCTTCCCCTACTTTGCAGCATATTCCTGGGGAATTGAAACATGTAACACTGAGACAGCTGGGGGATCTCAGAACAAATGAGGAGCAGAACAAATCTAATACTCAAAATATCCTAGGGAACCTAACTTGAAGGGAACTAAAAGCCACTTGAAAGGAACTAAAAAAAGTTTTAGTTTTTTTCCCATTGAGTATAATGTTGGTCAGTTAATATTTGACAAATAGGGAATGAATATACAATGGAGTAAAGATAGTCTCTTCAATAAACAGTGTTGGAAGAACTGCACTGGATGGGAACATACAAAAAAAAATGAAACTACACCAACTTTCACCATACATCAGAATAAACTCAAAATAGATAAAAGACAAATATAAGTCATGATACAATAAAAATCCCAGTGAAAAACATAGGTGGTGAAATTTGAGATATCTCATTAGCAATATTTTTGCTGATATATCACCTAGGGCAAGGGAAATACTTTAAAGGAAAAATAAACAAATAGGAGTACCTCAAATTAAAAAGTTTCTGCATGGCTGAAGAAACTATCGTCAAAGTGAAAAGGGAACCAACCGTATGGGAGAACATGTTTGCCAATGACATATTGGACAAGTGTTTCATCTCCAAAATATATAAAGAATTCATATGACTCAATACCAAGAAGACAAACGATCCAATTAAAAAATGGGCAAAGGACCTGAATAGACACTTCTCCAAGGAGGTCATACGGATGGCCCAGAGACATACAAAAAGATGCTCAACATCACCAGCCACCAGAGAGATGCAAATTAAAACCACAGTGAGATATCACTTCACATCTGCCAAAATAGCTATCATTAATAAATCAACAAACAACAAGTGCTGGCAAGGATGTAGAGAAAAGCGAACCCTAGTGCACTGTTGGTGGGAATGCAGACTGGTGCAATCACTGTGAAAAACAGTATGGAATTTCCTCAAAAAACTAAAAGTGGAACTGTTTTTTGACCCAGCAACCACTGCTGGGAATATACCCTAAGGACCCTAAAACACCAATTCAAAAGAACTTATGCACCCCAATGTTCATAACAGTGCTATTTACAAAAGCAAAGAGTTGGAAACAGCGTAAGTGCCCACCAGTAGATGAGTAGATTAAAAGAGTGGTAAATTTACACAATGGAATAAAACACAGCAGAAAAAAAGAAGGAATTCTTACCTTTTGCGACAACATGAGTGGAACTGGAGAATATTATGCTAAGTGAAATAAACCAGACTGTGAAAACCAAATACCATATGATCTCACTTATAAGAGGAATCTAATCACCAAAGTAAACTAATAAGTAAAACAGAACCAGAGGCATAGAATCATGGAAAAGAATGAGAGCAGTCCAAAGCCAGTGGAAGGTGGGGACTGCTTAAAAGAGGTTGAAGGGATTAGTCAAAAACATATATGAAGGACCCATAGAGTGGACAAGAGTGTGGAGATTAACTATGGAAGTGGGGGTGGGCACGGCTGAGAGGAGCAAAGGGGGAAAATTGGAACAACTGTAACAGTATAAATAATGAAAAAGAAAGAAAGAAATAGTCCTTCTTTAAAAAAAATAAGCCCTTCCCCCTTATCACCCAGCCCTGCAATCTCCCTCCCTTCTGACAGCTGTCAATCTATTTTCAGTATCTATGCATCTGTTTCTATTTTGTTTGTTTATTTTGTTCATTAGATTCCACGCATAAGTGAAATTGTATGGTATTTGTCTATCTCTGACTGGCTTATTTCACTTATCATAATACCCCCCAGGTCCATCCATTCTGTGGCAAAAGATAAGATTTCTTTTTATGGTTGAGTAGTATTCCATTGTGTAAATATACCACAACTTCTTTATCTGCACATCTACTGATAGGGACTTGGGCTGCTTTCGAATCTTAGATATTGTACATAACACTGCAGTGAACATGGGCAGGCTGCATAGATTGGTTTGAATTAAAGTTTCAGGTTTCTTTGGATAAATTCTCAGAAGTGGAGTTGCTGGATCATAAGGCAGTTTCATTTTTAATTTTTTGAAGAAATTCCATACTGTTTTACACAGAGTCTGCATCAATCTGCATTTTTACCAACAGTGCATGAGAATTCCCTTTTCTTTGCATCTGAACCAACACAAGTTGTTCATTGGTTTATTGATGATAGCCATTCTGACAGGTGTGAGGTGATACCTCACTGTGGTTTGAATTTGCATTTCTCTGATGATTAGTGATGTTGAGCATCTTTTCATATGTCTGTGGCCATCTGTATGCTCTCTTTGGAGAAGTGTCATTCAGCTCCATTGCCCATTTTTTAACTGGATTATTTGTTTTTTGGGGAGTTGAGTTGTATCAGATTTTTATAAATTTTGGAATTTAACCCCTTACTACATGTATCATTGGCAAAAATGTTCTCCAGTTCAGTCATTGTCTTTTCATTTTGTTGATGGTTTTCTTTGATGTGCAAAACCTTTTTAGTTTGATGTAGTCCCATTGGCTTATTTTTTTCTTTTACTTCCCTTTCCTGAGAAGATACATCAGAAAAATATTGCTACAAGTAATGCCCAAGATTTTACTGCCTATGTTTTCTTCTAGCATTTTTATGGTTTCAAGTCTTACATTTAAGTTTTTAATCCATTTTGAGCTTACTTTTGGGTACGGTGTAATAAGGTGGTCTAGTTTTATTTTTATGCATATATCTATCCAATTTTTCCAACACCATTTATTGAATAGACCCTTTACCCCATTGTCTCTCTTCTTTCCCCCTTTGTCAAATATTAATTGACCACAAAGGTGTGGGTTTATTTCTGGGCTCTCTCTATTCTGTTACATTAATCTATATATCTGTTTTTATGCCAGTAACATGTTATTTGATTATGATGGCCTTGTAGTGTAGTTTGATATCAGGTAGTGTGATTCCTCCAACTTTTTCTTTTTTCTCAAGATTGCTGTGGCTATTCAGGATCTTTTGTGGTTCCATATAAATTTTTGGAATATTTGTTCTGTATCTGTGAAATACATCATTGGTATCTTTATAGGAATTGCATTAAATCTGTAGTTTGCTTTGGGCAGTATTAACATTTTAATGATGCTAATTCTTCTTGTCCATGGACATAGTATATGCTTCCACTTACTTGTATCTTCTTCAATTTCTTTCTTCAGTGTCTTATAATTTTGACATGGGGTTCATTTTAATGTTGGATACTTAATATTAACTTTTCACCCAATATTTTATATAGATTTAGTGCATGCTTAGGCATTAAAATTAATTTCATAAGAAGCTCAAGTGGAATTATATTTCACTTGGGTTTAGTGTGGCCGTCAGGACTACAGGGGTATTGACAAGCAGTGTACGAATTTTTAAGTGGATATAAATGATGTACAATATGAAGAATTTTTACTAAAATATTTTGTAGGTATTCATTAAAAAAATCACTAGAAACAAACAGATATTACTGATTCAACAAGGTACCCTTTGGTCTGAGCTCTTAAGAAAAAGAAAAAATCCACTATATTTTTCTCTGCCACCTCTTAATTCCTCCCTCCATATTCTAACAGTGCACAGATACCTAAAATTGTTTAATCTTTTGATGATGGATTGTCAAACTATTATAAGCCTCATTATGATTGTCATAATCAGTAATTTTTAAATACCAACAGATTAAAACCATAAAATAGAATGTTACTGCTTAAATTGAAATATGACAAGTGGTAGAAAACAATAAGTTCATGGCATAATCTCTACCTTGAAGTAGTAAAAAAATTAAGACATAGCAAGTATTGAATATTTATTAATATTTTAAAATATAACTCATTAAATTATAATTTTTAAATGACTGTACCACACTTTGCTTACAAAATTTTTACAAATGTAACAGTCATTTCTTAGAAGCTGATGTGGGCTGTTTTGGGAGCACACCAGTGCCAGGTAAGGCAGCCATTTTATTGTGTAAAAATATTTTGTTTAGAAATTCGCAAAGGGTATGGGTGGATCAGCTTTTCCATGTCCCACTATGTCTTGGTCCTCAGCAAGGGAGCCTCAAATGACAGAGGATTAGAACAGCTTAGGCTGGAGCATCCAATTTCGAGATGGCATCTTCACTCACCTGTGTCATGGGCTGGACAAAACTGGGACTGTCAGGTCAGGGTGCCTTAAAGGGGCTTCTCCCTGTGGCAGTCTCAAGGTAGTCTGACTCAGGGAAGCTCAGGAGCATGGCTTCTTCTGAGCGAGTCTGAGAAGTCACCTGGCATTACTTCCTCCATATTCTGTGAACTGAAGAGTTCATAAACTCATCCAGATTCCAGCGGACGGGTACTTAGCCCTACCCTCCTGGTGGCAAAAGTATAAAAAAATCGAAAGTTGTGTTCTAAAATCACCACACTGTGTATACAATTTTGTACTCATCTTTTCCTTTTTACAATTTTATTATAAACCGAAAATGCCTCTCTTGTAAACATCCGTTAAGTACCTATTCAACATGATCTAGCTTTCCTAGACAAATTTTTCACTGTAGATGCAAATATCAAGTTATAGTGCTATAGAATGATTTAGGTAGAAAAAGGTAGTGTCTTTATACATGAGATACCTTCATAATAAGGAATTATGAGAG